>CAKJTW010000423.1:0-69692 GCA_917880005.1 Nanger dama | reverse complement strand
TGTCACTCCAGGTGTTTCTTGACTTCCTACTTTTGCATTCCAGTCCCCTATAATGAAAAGGACATCTTTTGGGGGGTGTTAGTTCTAAAAAGTTTGGGCTTTTTTGTGGGGCCCTGAGAACTGTTCAGCTTCCGCTTCTTCAGCATTACTGGTTGGGGCATAGACTTGGATAACTGTGATACTGAATGGTTTGCCTTGGAAACGAACAGAGATCATTCTGTCATTTTTGAGACTGCATCCAAGTACCGCATTTTGGACTCTTTTGTTGACCATGATGGCTACTCCATTTCTTCTGGAAGGATTCTTGCCTGCAGTAGTAGATATAATGGTCATCTGAGTTAAATTCACCCGTTCCAGTCCATTTTAGTTTGCTGATTCCTAGAATGTCGACGTTCACTCTTGCCATCTCCTCTTTGACCACTTCCAATTTGCCTTGATTCATGGACCTGACATTATATGTTCGTATGCAATATTGCTCTTTACAGCATCGGACCTGGCTTCTATCACCAGTCACATGCACAACTGGGTATCGTTTTTGCTTTGGCTCCATCCCTTCATTATTTCTGGATTTATTTTTCCACTGATCTCCAGTAGCATATTGCACACCTACTGACTGGGGAGTTCCTCTTTCAGTATCCTATCATTTTGCCTTTTCATACTGTTCATGGGGTTCTCAAGGCAAGAATACTGAAGTGGTTTGCCATTTCCTTCTCCAGTGGACCACATTCTGTCAGACCTCTCCACCATGCCCACCTGTCTTGGGTGGCCCCACAGGACATGGCTTAGTTTCATTGAGTTAGACAAGGCTGTGGTCCTAGTGTGATTAGATTGACTATTTTCTGTGATTACAGTTTCAGTGTGTCTGCCTTCTTGCAACACCTACCGTCATACTTGGGTTTCTTGTGCCTTTGACATGGGGTATCTCTTCACGGCTGCCCCCAGTAAAGGAAAGCCGCTGCTCCTTATCTTGGATGATGGGTATCTCCTCACCACTGACCCTCCTGACTTTGAATGTGGAATAGCTCCTCTAGGCCCTCTGGCGCCCACGCAGCCACTGCTCCTTGAGTGTGGGGTTGCTCCTCCCCCCCCGCCACCCCTGACCTCGGGTGCGGGTAGCTCCTCTCGGCTGTTCCTGTGCTGTTGCAGCCTGGCACTCTCCGCCGCTGCCCCTGACCTTGGACGTGGCGTATCTCCTCTCTGCTGCCACCTCTGACCTCGGACGTGGGGTAGCTCCTCTCAGCCACCACCCCTTGGAGTAGGGTCCTCCCGACTTCTGCCCCTGACCTCGGACATGAGGTAACTCCTCTCAGCCACGCTCTGTGCATCAATCACAGCCACTCGCGCTCTGCACATCATGGCAGCAGCCCGCACTCCGCTCCATTTTACAAATGGCTGTGAAAAGAAGATAAGCAAAAAGGAAAGGAGAAAGGAAGGATACAAGCATCTGAATGCAGAGTTCCAAAAAATAGCAAGAAGAGATAAGAAAGCCTTCCTCAGTGATCAATGCAAAGAAATAGAGGAAAACAACATAATGGGAAAGACTAGATATCTCTTCAAGAAAATTAGAGAAATCAAGAGAACATTTCATGCAAAGATGGGCACAAGAAAGGACAGAAATGGTATGGACCTAAGAGAAGCAGAAAATATTAAGAAGAGGTGGCAAGAATACACAGAAGAACTAGAAGAGGTGGCAAGAATACACAGAAGAACTGTACAAAAAAGATCTTCACAAACAAGATAAGAACGATGGTGTGATCACTCACCTAGAGCCAGATATCCTGGAATGTGAAGTCAAGTGGGCCTTAGAAAGCATCACTATGAACAAAGCTAGTGGAGGTGTTGGAATTCCAGTTGAGCTATTTCAAATCCTGAAAGATGATGCTGTGAAAGAGCTGCACTCAATATGCCAACAAATTTGGAAAACTCAGCAGTGGCCACAGGACTGGAAAAGGTCCGTTTTCATTCCAATTCGAAAGAAAGGCAATGCTAAGGAATGCTCAAACTACCGAACAACTGTACTCATCTCACACACTAGTAAAGTAATGCTCAAAATTCTCTAAGCCAGACTTCAGCAATATATGAACCATGAACTTCCAGATGTTCAAGCTGGTTTTTAAAAAGGCAGAGAAACCATAGATCAAATTGCCAACATCCACTGGATCATGGGAAAAGCAAGAGAGTTCCAGAAAAACATCTATTTCTGCTTTTTTGACTATGCCAAAGCCTTTGACTGTGTGGATCACAATAAACTGTGGAAAATTCTGAAAGAGATGGGGATACCAGACCACCTGACCTGCCTCTTGAGAAACCTGTATGCAGGTCAGGAAGCAACAGTTAGAACTGGACATGGAAAAACAGGAAAAGGAACAAATAGGAAAAAGAACAGGAAAAGAAAAGGAACAGTAAAAGGAAGAAATAGGAACAAATAGAAGAAGAGTACGTCAAGGCTGTATATTTTTTCTGCTTATTGAACTTGTATGCAGAGTACATCATGAGAAACGCTGGGCTGAAAGAAGCACAAGCTGGAATCAAGATTGCCAGGAGAAATATCAATAACCTCAGATATGCAGATGACACCACCCTTATGGCAGAAAGGGAAGAGGAACTAAAAAGCCTCTTGATGAAAGTGAAAGAGGAGAATGAAAGAGTTGGCTTAAAGCTCAACATTCAGAAAACGATCATGGCATCTGGTCCCATCACTCCATGGGAAATAGATGGGGAAACAGTGGAAACAGTATCAGACTTTATTTTTCTGGGCTCCAAAGTCACTTCAGATGGTGACTGCAGCCATGAAATTAAAAGACGCTTACTCCTTGGAAGAAATGTTATGACCAACCTAGATAGCATATTCAAAAGCAGAGACATTACTTTGCCGACTAAGGTCCGTCTAGTCAAGGCTATGGTTTTTCCTGTGGTCATGTATGGATGTGACAGTTGGATTGTGAAGAAAGCTGAGCACCAAAGAATTGATGCTTTTGGACTGTGGTGTTGGAGAAGACTCTTGAGAGTCCCTTGGACTGCAAGGAGATCCAACCAGTCCATTCTGAAGGAGATCAGCCCTGGGATTTCTTTGGAGGGAATGATGCTGAAGCTGAAACTCCAATACTTTGGCCACTTCATGCGAAGAGTTGACTCGTTGGAAAAGACTCTGATGCTGGGAGGGATTGGAGGCAGGAGGAGAAGGGGATGACTGAGGATGAGATGGCTGGATGGCATCACGGACTCGATGGACGTGAGTCTGAGTGAACTCCGGGAGATGGTGATGGACAGGGAGGCCTAGCTTGCTGTGATTCATGGGGACACAAAGAGTCGGATACGACTGAATGACTGAGCTGAACTGAACTGAACTGAAAGGCTTAGAAATATGCCTACCTGAGTCCTTCAAGGTTACATCTGACAAAATGCCTCTGATCCCATCTTCCTTGTTTTCTACTGAACCGGTCTAATTGTAAAATAGTATTATACAAAAGACCCTCCAACTGGCCACCATTCACCATCCTCTAGTGTCCCCCATGCAGTGTCACATAGAAAGACCAGGTTTGTCTTCTTCAAGCCCTGAGGATCAAATCTATTCCAGTTTTTCAGGATACAGTTCAAAGGAGTGAGGTTGGAATTGTTAGCTCCCATCTGTAAGAGAGAAAAAAAGGGACCAGCTCCATCTTTCTACCGGAGGCGTCCCTCCCGACTCTAGATGGGGGTGTAGACAGACTTCACACCAAAAGCTTTTCCTTGCTGGTCGGACTTAGTCTTTCCCTTACTGATGCAGCCATCGTACTCGTCCCTCCTGGTTCTACCACCGAGACAGGGTGGGGATGCACCAGGGTAGACCTGATGGTATCCCTGACTGATGTCCACCTCTTAACCACTAAAACCTTGCTTGCCTCTGATGCTACCCACTGTGCAATCAGAGTAACCTTCTGGAATGCATCCCAAGCTAAGACCGCTGGGGGAAACACTTATCACCTGAGTGCCAGTGCCTGACCCTGAGTATAGTCCTGACCATAATAAGACCAATACGAACATAATACTGAGATGTTCCTTCTAAGAGTCACCACATCGGTATAAGAGCCTCCTTTGGTCCACTAGAGCCAGTGTTCACAAAGGAAAAAACCCATTGCAGTCCCAATCTGAGTAACCTTTGACTTCAGAGATGTTCTTGGAACTAGAGCTCCATCTAGCTTCCGAACTTCTGATTCCTAGTGAGGCTAGGCGCTTCCTGATTACCAATCCAAGTTTGGGACCTAAGTCACAGTACACAGTAACAGCACAGATCACAAGTCCCTTGAAAGTCTATGATCTGATAGATTAGGTTAGTACTTCTAATTCCCAAGGAGTTATGAAGTGGTCAAAGTGACCGAAAAGTTTGATCGAGAAAGGAGAGTTCAGTCCACATGCTTTGCCCATTTCTGGTTGGTTCCCCAAAGGAGACATTGGGTGCCTCTTGGCATTGGCAGGTCGGTATAAACCCCCGACAGATTTCTGCCATAAGCCTTATGAGATCACCGTGGAACCACAGAGCAGGGCTCCTCACTTGCTTCACTCATGGCATTGCATTCATTCACACAAGGACACCATAGAGTTAGTAAAGTACAGCAGAAAACGTGTTCGCTAGGAGAACAAAGAACTAGAGCTCCAGACATCCTTACCTTGTCCTGAAGAATCCTGGATGGAGCCCCCAAGATGGAAGACTGTTGCTGAACAAAAAACGCCGGGATTCTTGGCCTCTGAAGGAGAAGAATTCCATCCGGGGCCAGAGAAGAGGCTTGATCTCTCAGAGCTTTTGTGTAATAAAGTTTTATTAAAGTATAAAGGAGATGAAGAAAGCTTCTGACATATGCATCAGAAGGGGGCAGAAAGAGTGCCCCCTGCTAGTCTTCAGCTGGATGTCATGTAGTCACTAGCAGTCTCTTAATGAAAGACAGGAATGTCTTAAAACTCAGAATGGCACCAGGTCCCTCATCCATAAAATTCATTTTAGGATAATCTTGGCACCAGATGATTCATCCCGGGCCATAAAATGATCGAATTGAATCTTGTAGAAGGGCAGATTACCATACAAATAGTTTCATTTACATAGATTAGGAAATAATATCTGAGTATAACATACTGGTTTGTCAAGTAGGTTCTGAGCCATTAGGCAGAACCGAGTTGAAGATGGAGTTTGGGGTAAATGCATAGTACATTAACATAGCTTAAAACGTTTCCATAAGAAAAATGCATTGGTTAACTCAAGGTTTGAGAATAGTTAATCTCAGGTGAAACCAGGTGTCATTATGGCAACACAGTGTTTTAAGAGAAACCTCCTTTTAAATTTGTATAGAGAAGGAAAAAAATATCCCTAGTTTGTTTCCTCCTGCTGCTTGAGAGAGATAAAAATGTCTGACACTTGCAGCCTATTTCCTCCGTTTGGAGACCTCTGGCCTTCCTGCCTATTATCCTCTCATTCCCCCTTTTCTTTTAGGAGAATTATGTTGCCTAGGGAAAGGGGGCATTGTTCTCGTTCCATAACTGCTTTCGAACTGACAAGGGGCATTGCCCCTAGATTGGTGGGGCAACATATTCTCATAACCCTCCTACTGAGGATTTCTGATCCAGGGGCCCCAAGTCGTAGTTGGAAGAAGCTGCAGCAGTAGCAGGAGTGTGAACAACCATTAGTAACTTAAACGCTTTCATGTGACTAGAAACAAATCCAGTAACACAGTTACAGGTGTAGGGAGCAAACAGCAGAAACAAAACAATCAGAATTATTGTAATTAAGATAGTTTTCTACCATGGGGAACTAGTTAACGTCTCCCAAAGTGAGGCAATTGAGGCTTCAGGAGTATCCATAGCCCCAGTCATCTTGTTCATGTGTTTAGTAAAATGAGTAACATTAGTGCTCATATCAGGTATATATGTACAGCACTGAGGGTGAAAAATGGCACAAGTTCCTCCTTGTGCAGCTGTCAGAATATCTAAAGCCAATCTGTTTTGTAAAACCACCTTTCTAATTTATGCTTATTCAGCATTAAGAGCTGAAATAGGTTTTTGAGAATCTTGTAATGCCTGTTGAGTAAAATTAGTCAAAGCATCCACTCGTAGCATAACATCTATAGTTCCCAGAGAAGGAACAAACACTGCAGCCAAATAATCACACCAGTGAAATACAGACCTTGCCCACCGAGTTTTAAGGTGGGGTAAATTAGCAGGGTTTTCTGGAAGCTCGGAAAACATAAAGCCGTGAGTAAAGGTAGACCCAGGGTACATCTCACTATTCAATCAGGGTGAAGCCATACCGATTGGTAAGAGTCGCATATCCAATAAAAGTCCCGTTTGGAGCAAGCCAGCATGACTAAGATATTCAGTCACAATTAGTGCCTGGTCAGACAAAGGGAGGAACTGAACTGGGGTTGGAAAACATGGGAGTGATTACATTGCAGATTTCCTGAGGCAAACATCCCAATTGTTTCTAATCATTGTAATTAAGTTGTTGGCTAACTTTTGGGGATGGCCTTGTTTGTTCCCAGCATATAGGGGCAGTAGATACTAGACGTCCTTTTTCAGGAGTTAGCCATATAACCTCATCCCATATTTGATAAACGTCATGTAAAAAACCATTAGATCTAGACCTATTTGCTGTACGTGTAGTGAAATAGTCATTAAACTGAGACAATGTATAATCAAAATTAAAAGTCACGTTATGTCCATAGTTACAGTACAAAGTGTTGCACCAGTCCATTTTAGGGTTGTTAGATGCCATCAGATGAAGAAGAGGCATCACGTGATTGTTGTTGAAGGAATTCGCAGATTTGGAGAAAGTCTTCCTTGAAGTGTAGATGTCCACCACAGGAAGCCTTCCTTCCACTGATGAAGAGGGGAGTGCTCCGCAGACCCAGCAGTTAGACCTATTGTGGAATGCAGCATAGGAGTGAGCCCATGACAGGAAGGCATTGTTTTGAGGATCAAACGGCAGACTCAGGATTTTTGGAGCCAGCAGAAGTAGGCTCACATAGATTATTAGGCCCATCTGAAAAGTACAAAGTCAGAGGATAGAAAGTGAAGACATAAAATGAAGTCACTTAGTTCTGGTCAGGGTGCCACCTCTTAACTCGAGTGTGATGTACCTACGAATCAATTCCTGGCACTTTGACAGCTGTGGGAGAAGAAAGAATAACCTGGTAAGAGCCTTACCAGAGGGACTCGAGGGATGGGTCCCCAGATCCCAATGTTGTTATGAGTACCTCGGTTGCTGGCTCAAATAGAGGCTTGTTTGACTCAGAGCTGGGTCAGGAGTCATCTCCTGGAGTTCTGATAGTGCCTGTTGAAAAGCCGAGAGCTGAGTTACATAACTAGTTAATTCCAAGGCTTCAGGGTCTATAACAATGTCTGTGCATAAGAAAGGCCTTCCATAAATACATTCAAAGGGGGATAGTTGAGTCCTCATTAAAGCTATGGGTAGGACTTTAATCCACTTGTCCTGCATGTCTTGAGTTAATTTGCACAGATGGTTTTTGATGTCATTAGCTTTTTCAACCTTTCCTGAGGATTAGGGTCTCCAGGAACAGTGTAAGTGATATTCTCTTCCTAGAGCTTTAAATACCCCCTGAGTTACAGCAGCTTTAAAGGTGGAGCCATTGTCACACTGAAGGCTCTGTGACAGCCCAAACCTGGGGATAATTTCATGGATTAAAATCTTTACAACTTCCTTAGCCTGCTCACTACAACAGGGAAAAGCCTCAATCCATCCAGTAAAAGTATCCATCCAAACTTGTAAGCAAGAATACCTATTAGCTTTTGACATATGAGTAAAATCAATTTCCCACTCCTCTCCAGGATACTTTCCACTTTGTTGTAATCCAGGTTTTGGTTGTTTTTCTGACAAACCTCACACTTTTGATAATGTTCTTTAAAGTTTTCATTACATTTTTACCTTCAGACAAATGAGAAGTCATCTGGTAAGTACTCTCCACACCCAAATGAAAACTCTGGTGTAAACCTTTAAGAATTTTCCACTGAGCATTTTCAGGAATTATTAATCGTCCATCCCCGGTCTGTAACCATCCTTTATCAGTAATTTTGCTCCTCTCTTCTCATATATTTCTAATGATTCCTCAGTATATTGTGGTTTTCCCTCTTCCACAGGACCTGTCCAGATGAAGGAGTCTGTAGTGAAGGGGCTTCATAACGAGTCACTTTTCTGGCTTGACAGTCAGCCAACTGATTGCCTTTGGCTACTTTACTCCCATCCCTGCTGTGCCCATTGCAATGCATAACAGCTACTTCTTGAGGACAATATGTAGCAGTTAAAAGCCTCTCTATCTCTCTGAAATGCTTAATAGGTTCTCCTGTTGCTGTTTTAAACTGTCTTTCTTTCTATATTGCATCATGAGCATGTAAAGTCAAATAAGCATACTTAGAATCCGTGTAGATACTTACTCGCTGCCCTTTGCTTAACTCTAGAGCTCAGGTCAGAGCCACAAGCTCCGCTAACTGAGCACTGGTTCCCTGGGGGAGAGATTTTGCAACAACCTTTCAGTATGCTGCAGTCCATTGGGTCACAAAGAGTCAGACACGACTGAATTGAACTGAACTGATGGAATATTCTATGAAGTCAAAGATTTGTACCTACAACACTAAGACGACGCATAGCAGGCGATCAGAAAATTATTGATGATGAATGGCTGGGAAATTTGCCATTTACCTGTCTTGCTAAGTTGTACAGATACCTTCCAACATGGGCAATGACCCCATTTTACTAATTATGACTCATGCAGAATCTGAAGGACACAAAAACTCTAGTCTAGATTTTGCAATCATGTTTTTCAAGCTTCAAAATCTGCAATTCTTAGATGTGGGGATATCAGTGGGTCCTACAATTTCTTTATCCATTCACCCATCAATGAAGGCAAACATTGTTTCCACATCTTAGCTATTGTAAATAATGATGCAATGAAGATTGGAGTGCATATTTCTTTTCAACTTACTATTTGTATTATCTTTGGATAAATACAAAGAAGTAGACTGCTGAATCATATGGTATTTCTATTATTCATTTTTAAAAGAACCTCCATACTATTTTCCATAGTGGCTGTACCAGTTTACATTCCCACCAACAGGGCACAAGTGTTCTCTTTTCTCCACTTTAGGCCAACACTAAGTGTTATTTCTTGTCATTTTGATTATATGCCGAGGTGAAATTTAACATCTGAAAGCAGGTTATAGAAGGGCCTCATTCATCCTGTGATAAATTGGAACTGAGAATTTGCTTGGTTTCAGGAGTTACAGGATAAACGAAGCTCAATGAAACCCCCAAAACAGACATCAAAAGAAGTCCTGTACCATATGGAGAGTGAGGTGACCCTAAGTGCAGAGGAGGGATGAAGATCACATAAATATAACATTAGTAGGCAAAGGATCCAGGCTCACAGGGATTTAATGTGAACAAATTTACAATTATGTCAGACCAATTTCTCACTGCATCTTTGGACATTGATCAAACTGGCAAGTCATGCCAAGGCCACAGTCACTTCCTTTCTTATCTTTTGGGTGTGACAATGTCATTCTGCATACAAGATACCAGAAAATTCAGAAACTTTACAACCAAAGAACTTATAGATTTCACTTTGAATTTACTGTTTTGGCAGTTTTGTGTGTAGTTTGGTAAGGGACTAGTTTGGTTATGTCTGTTTTGCACCTTGAGAACGACACAGCCATCCTTACCACCCATATAGCTGCTATCTATCAGTCTAATTTATCTTGACCCACCCACTGAACATATTTGTCACATGCTATACTCACTAACTTTCACTACTCCCTCACTCCTATTATCCTTCATGAAAGCCCAAACATTCGCAGGCTGACTTGGCCAACCTGGAGCCTGTCTCCTCAGGAATATTATGTTCCATTTCACGTGATGCTCTCATGGCCACGGTCATGCCCTTATCATCAGGAAAAAAACATACCCATTGAGTGCCATACTCTACATCCCTCCTCTCTCATCAGTAGCAACACTATCTCCAGTTCTTCTAGATCCCTTCCTCTAATGTCCCTGTGCTGACAGCTGTCAACCTCATGGAGGCCTCTAATCTACTAACCACACATGTTTGTCACTATTTATTGGGACCTCATGTTCTTTTCCCCTTCTTATCTCGTTTACCTGTTATTTGAAGCCACCTCCTACAGACTTTAAAGGCTCTTTCTCTTGTCTTATGCCATTTTGCTCATGTGGCATCACCTTGATAAACTGTAGTTTATCTTCCTATTTGTATGCAAGAAGCTAAGAAATGCTCAGCCAAACTTAAAACATAGTTGGATGGTTTCACTTAGAATTTGTGACTGTGAAACATTATTTCCAACATTCTCTACAGTGACCTATGAATTCCCACTCTATTATAGTATAACTAAGGAAATAAAACAACTGTAAACATACACGCTGAACTCTGGTCATCCACTCAGATTCGGAATTGGTTGTATCTGATCTCTGACTCTGGTCAAATAATAAGCTCTGACCTTGGTCAACCATTAACTTGATCTTGATCACATACCAAGCTCTGAGCTTGAAATACACTAAGTTCTGATCCTGGTGACACACTGCATGATGGCCATATTCATGCAGTGATCTTTACTCTGGTCACCACCACGTCCTGGAGTCACATCACACACCGAGCCCCATTCGGTCAGAGCCTAAGCCTGGGAAAACCTCACACCTTGAGACTACCACTGGTCACATGCTGAGTCCTGACCCTAATCACATGCTGATGCCTGACTTGGGTCCCACATTATTCCCAATGCCGGTCACACACAGTCTTAGTCCTGACCCCATAAACTCTCTGGGCCCTGATTTGGTCACATATGAACCATGAACCTGGCCACATACTGAGCCTTAAATTTTGCCACACATTGAACTATGACCCCAGTTCCATACTGAGTCCTGATTATGTTAACACACTAAGCCTTGACCCAGTTATTACACTTGTGCACTGACCCTGATCACACTCCTATCAGGGGCCCAGATCATGTGCTAAGCCTTTAACTTGGTGATAGTCTTGACTCAGGTTGCAGTGGAGATTTGTCAGTTCATACAGTGGATATTGAGCTGAGTCCCTGGATGTGTCTTTATAGTGGTCACCCAATGAGCCATAAGCCTAATCACAGCATGAGTCCTGAATCTGGTCACACACTGAGTTATGACCCTGATCTCCCTGTTAACCCTGGATCCTGGTCAGGTGATGAGCCTTCACACTTGCTACATGTTGAGCCCTGACTCTGTCATACATTGAGCAGTGACTCAAGTTACATACCCAAACCTGACTCTTTTATCATACTGATTCTTTACTTGATAACAACTTGACAGAAGTCACCCCGGGGCATATCCTGAGCCCTTAACCTATCCACACACTGAACCCATACAATGGTGAGTCACTGAGCCTTATGCATATCACATAAAGAACCATGACAGCAATCACATATTGAGTTTTATGCCAATCACACAATTGATTCTGACCCTGGTCCTAATTTAAGCCCTAACCCAGGTCGTATGCTCAGCCCTGGCTCTGCTCTCAAGCTGAGCATTGACCTTTGATAGCCGATGAACCCCCAAACTGGTCATACTCTGAACCCTAAATGTTAGGCAAATTTTCAGCCATTTACTGATTAATGAACTGTAACCCTGATTGTAACTGGATCCAGGACCCTAGTCAGCTGCTGAGCTCTGACCCAGTCACATGCTGAGCCCTGACTTCTGTCACCTGCTGTTGTGCTCTGATCGTGGTCAAGCCCTGATCCTAGTCAAATGTTGAGCAATGAATCTTGTCACTCAGTCCTAACTCTGATCAGTCATTCAGCTCTGATTCTGATCTTATGATGCACCTTGTTTCTGGTCACCTGCTGACCACTGATCCATGTCACACTGTGATATCTGGATCCTAATACTCTCTTAAGCCCTGACTCTAATCACATGCTAAACTCTGACCCTCTCACAAACTGAGAGCTAATCCTATAAATACACAGATCTCTATCACTGGTCACACTCTGAGCACTGACTCTGGTTTGATGCTGATGCCTGGCTGTTCATATACTATGCTCTACTCCTGGTCACAGAATGTACCCTGACTCTGGTCTCCCACCCTTGACTCAGATCACAAGATGAGCCCTTAACCTGGTTACTCTGATCAAAGATACTGCTCATGCAGTAAACTCAACCCTGACTATACTGTGAGCCCTAATCCTGGTCACAAGCTGAGCCATGAACTTTGTCACACACTGAGCCATTACCCTAGTTAGATGTTCAGAACTGAACTTAGTACATACTCAGCCTATCCCTGCTCACACTCTGATTACAAAACCTAATCACCCAACGATCCCTGACGCTGTTATAATGACTCTGACCTTAATCAAATGCTGAGACTTGATGCAGATCATTTACAGAGCTGTGATCCAGGTAACATACTAAGTCCTGAATGTGGTTACATGTTGAGCATTACCTTGTTTATACAATGAGTCCTGATGTTTATACAATGAGTCTCATATAGAATTTGGACTCAGTCATTCCTTGTGCCCTGACCCTTGTCACCTAATGAGCCCAGAAACACACTGGGCTGACTCAGTCCAAACACTGAGACTTTATCTTAATCACATTGTTAGGTCTGATCTCTGTCATGCTCTGATCCTTGTCACATGCTGAACTCAAATCACAAAAACATTGTGACCCCAGAATCCATACACTTGCTAATGCATGATCATACTCTAACACTAAGGCCAGATCTTGATCACACACTGAGCTGCAATTTGGGTCAAAAACTAAGATCAAACCATAAACACATGCTGAACACAAATTCTGGTCACAAGCTGACTACTACTCCAGCTCTCATGCTGATCCCTTACTCTACTGACATGCTGAACTCTAATACTGGTTGCACACCAATGGTAGCCATAGGGATCACTGATGTTGGTCACAGATTGGTTCCTGACCCTAAATTGGACAGCTCCTGTTCTCTTGTGTAGCCATGCACTGACCCTGAAACTCTTGAGTCTTGCCCCACTGACCTGCTGAGGCCGGATCCCACTCATTTGCTGGGCATTGACCCTGGTTATACACTGATACTTCTCAGTCTTAAATACTGAATCTGGTCATATCCTACACCCTGACACTAGGTGACCTATGAGCCTTGAAAACATTCAGATGCTGAGCATTGAGATCCATCAGTTTCTGTCCGTGATCACACACTGAGCACCAACCTCAGTAACACTATGAAAACTGATCAAGATCACACTGAATCATGTTCCCAGTTGACTTCTGAACACTATCCTTTGTCACATATGCAGTCCTAATCCTGGTTGCATGCTTAGCCCAGTCTTGTCAGGCACTGAACTCTGACCTTCATCACACTCTAAACTCTAACCCTGATACACACTAATTCCTGACTCACTCAGTAGAAAACTGACTTCTGTCACACTATGTGCCCTGTCCCCTGTGACTGACTTTGTGCTCATCTATGGTCACCTACTGAAAACAAATACACCATGTCTGTGACTCTAGGCACATGTTGATTCTTAAAACTGGTCAAACAGTAACCAGACAAACACACAAAATATCGATCTATGATTTATTTATCATCTGATGTTTATATCTATACCTCTCTATATTAAAATTACATATTCTATATCTAATCCCTCACTAAAAAGACATACATACATATATGAATACATGGACTTCCACTGTGGCTCAGCAGTAAACGGTCTTCCTTCAGTGAAGGAGCTGCAGGAGACGTAGGTTTGATCCTCAGGTCAGGAAGATCCCATGGAGGAGGGCATGGCAATCCACTCCATGGGATTGTCCTGGAGAATCCCAAGGACTGAGGAGCCTGGTAGGCTATAGTCTATAAGGTCGCAGAGTCTGACAAGACAGAAGTGACTTAGCACACATGTGCACATATATGAATACATATGATAATATTCATATACATGAATATATACACTAATTGCATTTGGAGAGTCTCTGAGCACCACTCAAAGCAAGTAACTTTTGGAGTCACTTGGTAAATGGGTCACAGAAAATGCCCAAATGGAAAAAAAATATATTGCCTCTAAAATTCAAAAGCCCCAGTTGGCATTATTCCCCTTTTTTCCTTGTGAAGGTACGGACCATTTGGAACAATTTACCCTTTTCTTTTGCTGATATTGTTCAGTTGCTAAGGACTGTTTGACTCTTTATGACCCTTTGAAGAGAAGCATGCAAAGCTTCACTGTCCTGCACTGTCTTACAGAGTCTACTCAAAGTCACGTCCATTGAATCAGTGATGCTATCTAAACATCTCTTCCTCCGCTACCCTCTTCTACTTGTGGCTTCAACCATTCCCAGCATCAGGGTCTTTTACAGTGAGTTGGCTCTTCACATCAGGTGTCAAAGTATCAGTGCTTCACCTTCAACATCAGTCCTTCCAAAAAATATTCAGGTTGATTTCTCTTAGGATTGACTGGTTTGATCTTTTTAGCAG
The DNA here is from genome assembly GCA_917880005.1 of Nanger dama. Classification (NCBI taxonomy): domain Eukaryota; kingdom Metazoa; phylum Chordata; class Mammalia; order Artiodactyla; family Bovidae; genus Nanger; species Nanger dama. The sequence goes on along the minus strand of CAKJTW010000423.1, from coordinate 55,218 downwards.
TTCAGGGGACTCTCAATAGTCTTCTCCAGCTCAACAATTAGAAAGCATCAATTCTTCAGTGCTCAGTCTTCTCCATGGTCCAACTCTCAGATCAGTACATGACTACTGGAAAAATCATAGCTTTGACAACAGACCATAGTCGGCAAAGTGATGTCTGTGCTTTTTAATACACTGTCTAGGTTTGTCACAGTTGTCCTTCCAAAAAGCAAGCAACTTTTAGTTTCACAGCCGCAGTCACCATCCTCACTGATTTTGGAGCCCAAGAAAATAAAATCTGTCTCTGCTTCCACTTTTTCTCCTTCTATTTTCCATGAAGTAATTCCAATCCCAAAGAAAAACAATGCCAAAGAATGTTCAAACTACTGCACAGTTGCACTCATCTCACACGCTAGTAAACTAATGCTCAAAATTCTCCAAGCCAGGCTTCAGCAATATGTGAACCGTGAAATACCAGATGTTCAAACTGGTTTTAGAAAAGGCAGAGGAACCAGAGAGCAAATTGCCAACATCCACTGGATCATGGAAAAAGCAAGAGAGTTCCAGAAAAACATCTATTTCTGCTTTATTGACTATGCCAAAGCCTTTGACAGTGTGGATCACAATAAACTGTGGAAAATTCTGAAAGAGATGGGAATACTAGACCACCTGACCTGCCTCTTGAGAAACCTGTATGCAGGTCAGGAAGCAACAGTTAGAACTGGACATGGAACAACAGACTGGTTCCAAATAGGAAAAAGAGTACATCAAGGCTGTATATTGTCACCCTGCTTATCGAACTTATATGCAGAGTACATCATGAGAAATGCTGATCTGGAAGAAGCACAAGCTGGAATCAAGATTGCCGAGAGAAATATCAGTAACCTGAGATATGCAGATGACACCACCCTTATGGCAGAAAGTTAAGAGGAGCTAAAGAGCCTCTTGATGAAAGTGAAAGCAGAGAGTGAAAACGTTGGCTTAAAGCTCAGCATTCAGAAAACTAAGAACATGGCATCCGGTCTCATCACTTCATGACAAATAGATGGGGAAATGGTGGCTGACTTTATTTTGGGGGGCTCCAAGATCACTGCAGATGGTGACTGCAGCCATGAAATTAAATGATGCTTACTCCTTGGAAGGAAAGTTATGACCAACCTAGACAGCATATTAAAAAGCAGAGACACTAATTTGCCAACTAAGGTCCATCTAGCCAAAACTATGGTTTTTCCAGTGGTCATGTATGCGTGTGAGGTTGGACTATAAAGAAAGCTGATGGCCGAAGAATTGATGCTTTGAACTGTGGTGTTGGAGAAGTTTCTTGAGAGTCCCTTGGACTGCAAGGAGATCCAACCAGTCCATCCTAAAGGAGATCAGTACTAGGCATTCATTGGAAGGACTGATGTTGAAGCTGAAACTCCAATAATTTGGCCACCTTATGTGAAGAGCTGACTCATTTGAAAAGACCCTGATGCTGGGAAAGATTGAGGGTAGGAGAAGAAGGGGAGGACAGAGGATGAGATGGTTGGATGGCATCACTGACTCAATGGACATGAGCTTGAGTCAACTCTGAGTATTGGTGATGGATAGGGAGGCCTGTCGTGCTGCAGTCTGTGGGGTTGCAAAGAGTCAGACATGACTGAGCAACAGAACTGAACTGAATAGGACTGGATGCCATGATCTTCATTTTTGAACGCTGGGTATTAAGTCAGCTTTTTAACTTTACTCTTTCACCACCATCAAGAGGCTTTTTCTTTCTTCTCCACTTTCTGGCATTAGAGCGATATCATCTGCATATGTGAGGTTGTTGATATCTCTCCCAGCAATCTTGATTCCGGCTTGTGGTTCATCCAGCTGGCATTTCACATGATGACTCTGCATGTAAGTTAAATAAGCAGGGGGACAACATACAGCCTCATAGTATTCCTTTCTCAATTTTGAACCATTGAGGTGTTCAACGTCCTGTCCTAACTGTTGTTTCTTGACCCGCACACAGAGTTTTCAAGAGATAGGTAATGTATGTAACTCTGTCTACAATCAAAACTCTAGTGTAGACAATGAAGCAGAAGTAGATGCTTCCTTGGAATTCCCTTGCTTTCTCCATGATCCAAAGGATGTAGGTAATTTGATCTGTCATGCCTCTGCCCCTTCAAACCCCACTTTTACATCTGGAAGTTCTAGGTTCATGTACCGCTGAAGCCTATCTTGAGGGATTTTGAGCATAACCTTGGAGCTAGCATTTGAATTGAGAGCACTTGTATGGTAGCTTGAACACTCTTTCGCATTGCCCTTCTTTGGAACTGGAATGAAAACTGACCTTTTCCAGTCCCGTGGCCACTGCAAAGTTTTCCAAATTGAGTGCAGCACTCGAACAGCATCATCTTTTAGGATTTGAAATAGCTCAGCTGCTATTCCATCACTTTCACTAGCTTTGTTAATAGTAACATTTCCTAAGGCCCACTTGACTTCACACTCCAGGATGTCTGGCTGTAGATGAGCGACACCATCATGATTATCTGGGTTATTGTGTGGGTAAGTCACCCAGTCAGGTCCAACTCTTTGTGATCCCACAGACTGTAACCTGCCAGGCTCCTCTGTCCGTGGAATTCTCAAGCCAAGAATACAGAAGTGAGTTGCCTTTCCCTTCTCCAGGGGATCTTCCTGACCCAGGGATTGAACCCAGGTCTCCTGCATTCTGGCAAAATTTTCACCTTCTAAGCTACCAGGAAAGCTTCTAAGGGCATTAAGACATTTGTTTTTAGTTTTTTTTCCTGTGGATCCTTGCCACTTCTTGTTAATTTCTTCCACTTCTGTTAGGTCCTTACCATTTCTATCTTTTATCATGCCCATCCTTGCATGAAAGGTTCCCTTGATATCTCCAACTTTCTTGAAGAAATCTCTAGTCTTTTCTATTGTTTAGTTTTCTTCTATTTCTTTGCATTGGCCATTTAAGAAGGCCTTATCTCTCCTTGCTCTTTTCTGTATCTCTGCATTCAGTTGGGTATATCTTTCACCTTCTCCCTTGCCTTTTGCTTGTCCTCTTTTCTTACCTATTTGTAAAGCTATCTCAGACAACCACTTTGCCTTGTTGCATTTCTTTTTCTTTGGGATGGTTTTGGTCACTGCTTCCTGAACAGTGTTACAAACCTCTGTCCATAGTTCTTCAGGAACTCCATCTACTTCATCTAATTCCTCGAATCATTCATCTATTACTATTCTAGATTACTAATCTATTATATGTAACAGTATGTTGGAAATTATTATTTCTTATTAAAAATTTTACTGTACATCTTGCCTTGAGATGATAATCTGATGTTACCATATATTCTCATTCAGAAGCAGTTGGCCTTATAGAATAGTGGACAGATTTATTCAACTCTCAGTTACAGCATCTTACTAGCAACAACAATTTTCACCTCACATGCAAAATGCGTCTATAGCTTTATTGTTATTTTATTAGTTCATTTTACCCTCCTTGGGCTTTCCTGGTGGCTCAGATGGTTAAGAATCTCCCTGAAATGCAGGAGACCTGAGTTCAATCCCTGGAGTCAGAAAGATCCCCTGGAGAAGGAAATGGCAACCCACTCCAGTATTCTTGCCTAGAGAATTCCATGGACAGAGGAGCCTGGGGGCCATAGTCCATGGGATTGCAAAGAGTCGGACCTGACTGAGTGACTAACACTTTCACTTTCACCTTACTTGCAAATTTTTTCAGCGTGTCTCATTGTTCCACCTTTGTTTCTGCTCACCTGGCTGCTTCTTCTTCTTCTTTTTTTTTTTTTTAACTATTTTATCTTTCATCTCACATCCCACATCACTCCCATATTGCTGGGTTTAGTGTTTCCGCTAGTGCTGTAGCTGTTGTTAGTTGTAGTTGTCCAGTGTTTCTACCAAATTAAGGCTCTTTACTATACCCCTTCATGATCTATTCAGTTTTGTTGTTGAATAGTCCAGCACCAAGATCCTAGACTGCTGTGAAATGAGGTATTGCCACAGATCCAGCACTGTGGCTGCCCTTGCCTCCAAGGCAAAGGATTAAGATAATGGAATTTTGGGGTGTTCATGGTAATGCTTTGGGATAAATGCTAACCCATATGCCAAGGACAAACTAAAAGCCAACAGTAGTATCATCCATTAGGTTGTTGCCCCCTGGTGGCCTAAAGCTAAAGAGTCTTTGCCCACTGAGGCAGAGGAGGAGTCTTCTGAGTGAGGCTTGAGGAAGATAATCAGTAGGAGAGTGAGGACAGGACATCAAACTCTGTCCCCTGTGACTTTGGAGATAAAAAGCTGAATTGGCTCCTCCTTCCACTTTCTCACTCAAAGCTAAAATAAGGCAACTTGTTTGCCCAGCAAGGAGTTCCTTCCCTCCAATGTAAAGACTTTCCTTTGAAGAAGATCTCAAAGGCACATGAGAGTTATCAGGTCCTGAGCACAGTAAGGCCTCCAAAGAGGGTGGTAAGTCCACTTTCTGCATTCCAGTACTGTATGTGGAGCTTAGGATAGTTGGTAGGAACCACCTGAAGAGTAGGCTATTGAGTGGCAGAAGCATATGATGGGAAACAGCCTTTGGGAAGCCTAGACTAAGGAGACTTCCATCTTCTATCAGATCAGTATCAATCAGTTCAGTCGCTCAGTTGCTTCCGACTCTTTGCGACCCCATGAACTGCAGCACGCCAGGCCTCCCTGTCCGTCACCAACTCCCGGAGTTTACACAAACTCATGTCCACTGAGTTGGTGATGCCCTCTAACCATCTCATCCTCTGTCATCTCCTTCTCCTCCTGCCTTCAATCTTTCCCAACATCAGGGTCTTTTCAAAAGAGTCAGCTCTTTACATCAGGTGGCCAAAATATTGGAGTTTCAGCTTCAACATCAATCTTTCTAATGAATGCCCAGGACTGATTTCCTTTAGGATGGACTGGTTGGATCTCCTTACAGTCCAAGGGACTCTCAAGAGTCTTCTCCAACACCACAGTTCAAAAGCATCAATTCTTCGGCGCTCAGCTTTCTTCACAGTCCAACTCTCACAACCATACCATACAACTGGAAAAACCACAGCTTTGACTAGATGGACCTTTGTTGACAAAGCAATGTTTCTGCTTTTTAATATGCTGTCTAAGTTGATCATAACTTTCCTTCCATGGAGGAAGCATCTTTTAATTTCATGGCTGTAATCACCATCTGCAGTGATTTTAGAGCCCCCAAAATAAAGTCAGCCACTGTTTCCACTGTTTCCCCATCTATTTACCATGAAGTGGTGGGACTGGATGCCACGATCTTAGTTTTCTGAATGTTGAGCTTTAAGCCAACTTTTTCACTCTCCTCTTTCACTTTCATCAAGAGGCTCTTTAGTTCTTCTTCACTTTCTGCCACAAGGGTGGTGTCATCTGTATATCTCAGGTTACTGATATTTCTCCTGGCAATCTTGATTCCAGCTTGTGCTTCATCCAGCCCAGCATTTCTCATGATATACTCTACATGTAAATTAAATAAGCATGGTGCCAATATACTGCCTTGATGTACTCCTTTTCCTATTTGGAACCAGTTTGTTGTTCCATGTCCAGTTTCATCCACTTCATTAGAACTGATCCAAATATATTCTTTTTAAAGGCTGAGTAATACTCTATTGTGTATATGTACCACCGCTTTCTTATCCATTCTTCTGCTGATGGACATCCAGGTTGCTTCCATGTCCTGGCTATTATAAACAGTGCTGAGATGAACATTGGGGGTACATGTGTCTCTTTCAGTTCTGGTTTCCTCAGTGTGTATGCCCAGCAGTGAGATTGCTGGGTCATATGGCAGTTCTATTTCCAGTTTTTTAAGGAATCTCCACACTGTTCTCCATAGTAGCTGTACTAGTTTGCATTGCCACCAACACTGCAGGAGGGTTTCCTTTTCTCCACACCCTTTCCAGCATTTATTGCTTATAGACTTTTGGATCACAGCCATTCTGACTGGTGTGAAATGGTACCTCACTGTGGTTTTGATTTCCATTTCTCTGATAATGAGTGATGCTGAGCATGTATTTGTTAGCCATCTGTATGTCTTCTTTGGACAAATGTCTGTTTAGTTCTTTGGCCCATTTTTTTGATCGGGTGAAATGAAATTTTGGCTGAATGTATTAGTGTATTTTTCTGGAACTGAGCTGCAAGAGTTGCTTGTATATTTTTGAGATTAATTCTTTGTCAGTTGCTTCATTTGCTATTATTTTCTCCCATTCTGAAGGCTGTCTTTTCACCTTGCTTAGAGTTTCCTTTGTTGTTCAGAAGCTTTTAAGTTTACATAGGTCCCATTCGTCTATTTTTGCTTTTATTTCCAATATTCTAGGAGGTGGGTCATAGAGGATCCTGCTGTGATTTATGTCGGAGAGTGTTTTGCCTATGTTCTCCTCTAGGAGTTGTATAGTTTCTGGTCTTACGTTTAGATCTTTAATCCATTTTGAGTTTATTTTTGTGTGTGGTGTTAGAAAGTGATCTAGTTTCATTCTTTTACAAGTGGTTGACCAGTTTTCCCAGCACAACTTGTTAAAGAGCTTGTCTTTAATCCATTGTATATTCCTGCCTCCTTTGTCAGAGATAAGATGTCCATAGGTGTGTGGATTTAATTCTGGGCTTTCTAATTTGTTCCACTGATCTAGATTTCTCTCTCTGTGCCAGTACCATACTGTCTTGATGACTGTGGCTTTGTAGTAGAGCCTGAAGTCAGGCAGGCTGATTCCTCCAGTTCCATTCTTCTTTCTCAAGATTGCTTTGGCTATTCGAGGTTTTTGGTATTTCCATACAAGCTGTGAAATTATTTGTTCTAGCTCTGTGAAAAATACCGTTGGTAGCTTGATAAGGATTGCATTGAATCTGTAGATTGCTTTGGGTAGTATACTCATTTTCACTATATTGATTCTTCCAATCCATGAACATGGTATATTTCTCCATCTATTAGTGTCCTCTTTGATTTCTTTCACCAGTGCTTTATAGTTTTCTATATATAGGTCTTTAGTTTCTTTAGGTAGATATATTCCTATGTTATTCTTTTCGTTGCAATGGTGAATGGAATTGTTTCCTTAATTTCTCTGTTTTCTCATTATTAGTGTATAGGAATACAAGGGATTTCTGTGTGTTGATTTTATATCCTTCAACTTTACTTATATTCATTGATTAGCTCTAGTAATTTTCTGGTGGAGTCTTTAGGGTTTTCTATGTAGAGGATCATGTCATCTGCACACAGTGAGACTTTTATTTCTTCTTTTCCAATTTGGATTCCTTTTGTTTCTTTTTCTTCTCTGATTGCTGTGGCCAAAACTTCCAAAACTATGTTGAATAGTAGTGGTGAAAGTGGGCACCCTTGTCTTGTTCCTGACTTTACAGGAAACGCTTTCAGTTTTTCACCATTGAGGATAAAGTTTTCTGTGGGTTTGTCATATATAGCTTTTATTATGTTGAGGTATGTGCCTTCTATTCCTGCTTTCTGGAGAATTGTCATCATGAATGGATGTTGAATTTTGTCAAAGGCTTCCTCTGCATCTATTGAGGTAATCATATGGCTTTTATTTTTCAGTTTGTTAATGTGGTGTATTACATTGACTGATTTGTGCATATTGAAGAATCCTTTCATCCCTGGGATAAAACCCACTTGGTCAAGGTGTATGATCTTTTTAATATGTTGTTGGAATCTGATTGCTAGAATTTTGTTAAGGATTTTTGCATCTATGTTCATCAGTGATATTGGCCTGTAGTTTTCTTTTTCGTGACATCTTTGTCAGGTTTTGGTATTAGGGTGATGATGGCCTCGTTGAATGAGTTTGGAAGTTTACCTTCCTCTGCAATTTTCTGGAAGAGTTTGAGTAGGATAGGTGTTAGCTCTTCTCAAAATTTTTGGTAGAATTCAGCTGTGAAGCCATCTGGACCTGGGCTTTTGTTTACTGGAAGATTTCTGATTACAATTTCCTTGCTTGTGATGAGTCTGTTAAGCTTTTCTATTTCTTCTTGGTTCAGTTTAAAAAGTTGTAGTTTTCTAAGAATCTGTCCATTTTTTCCACGTTGTCCATTTTATTAGCATATAATTGCTGATAGTAGTCTCTTATGATCTTTTGTATTTCTGCATTGTCTGTTGTGATCTCTTCATTTTCATTTCTAATTTTATTGATTTGAATTTTCTCCTTTTGTTTCTTGATGAATCTGGTGTGTCAATTTTATTTATCCTCTCAAAGAACCAGCTTTTAGATTTGTTGATTTTTGCTATGGTCTCTTTTGTTTCTTTTTCATTTTTTTCTTCCCTAATTTTTAAGATTTCTTTTCTCCTACTAACCCTGGGATTCTTCATTTCTTCTTTTTCTAGTTGCTTTAGGTGTAGAGTTACGTTATTAATTTGACGTTATTCTTGTTTCTTGAGGTATGCCTGTATTGCTATGAACCTTCCCGTTAACACTGCTTTTGCAGTGTCCCACAGGTTTGGGGTTGTTGTGTTTTCCTTTTCATTCGTTTCTATGCACATTTTGATTTCTTTTTTAATTGATTCTGTGGTTTGTTGGTTATTCAGCAGTGTGTTGTTCAACCTCCATATGTTGGAAATTTTTAATAGTTTTTCTCCTGTAATAGAGATCTAATTTTACTGCATTGTGGTCAGAAAAGATGCTTGGAATGATTTCATTTTTTTTAAAAATTTACCAAGGCTAGATTTATGGCCCAGGATATGATCTATCTTGGAGAGGGTTCCATGTGTGCTTGAGAAAAAAGGTGAAATTCACTGTTTTGGAGTGAAATGTTCCATGGATATCAATTAGGTCTAATTGGTCTATTGTATCATTTAAAGTTTGTGTTTCCGTGTTAATTTTCTGTTTAGTTGATCTGTCCATAGGTGTGAGCGGAGTATTAAACTCTCCCACTATTACTGTGTTATTGTTAATTTCCCCTTTCATACTTGTTAGCATTTGTCTTACATACTGCAGTGCTCCTATGATGGTTGCATATATATTTTTAATTGTTATATATTCTTCTTGGATTGATCCTTTGATCATTATGTAGTGTCCTTCTTTGTCTCTTTTCACAGCCTTTGTTTTAAAGTCTATTTTATCTGATATGAGTATTGCTACTCCTGCTTTCTTTTGGTCTCTATTTGTGTGGAGTATCTTTTTCCAGCCCTTCACTTTCAGCCTGTATCTATCTTTTGTTTCAAGGTGGGTCTCTTGTAGACAACATATATAGGGGTCTTGTATTTATATCCATTTGGCCAGTCTTTGTCTTTTGGTTGAGGCATTCAACCCATTACGTTTAAGGTAATTAGTGATAAGTATGATACTGTTGCCATTTACTTATTGTTTTGGGTTCAAGTTTATACACCCTTGTTGTGTTTCCTGTCTAGAGAAGATCCTTTAGCATTTGTTGAGAGCTGATTTAGTGGTGCTGAATTCTCTCAGCTTTTGCTTATCTATAAAGCTTTTGATTTCTCCTTCATATATGAATGAGACCCTTGCTGGGTACAGTAATCTGGGCTGTAGGTTATTTTCTTTCATCACTTTAAGTATGTCCTGCCATTCCCTCCTGGCCTGAAGAGTTTCTATTGAAAGATTAGCTGTTATCTTTATGGGAATCCCCCTGTGTGTTGTTTTTCCCTTGCTGCTTTTAATATTTGTTCTTTGTGTTTGATCTTTGTTGATTTGATTAATATGTGTCTTGGGGTATTTCACCTTGAGTTCATCCTGTTTGGGACTCTGGTTTTCTTGGACTTGGGTGATTATTTCCTTCGTCATTTTTGGGAAGTTTCCAACTATTATCTCCTTAAGTACTTTCTCATGGTCTTTCTTTTTGTCTTCTTCTTCTCGGACTCCTATGATTCGAATGTTGGGATGTTTAACATTGTCCCAGAGGTCTCTGAAATTTTCCTCATTTCTTTTAATTCGTTTTTCTTTTTCCTCTCTGATTCATTTATTTCTACCATTCTATCTTCTACCTCAGTAATCTTATCTTCTTCTGCCTCCATTAGTCTACTATTTGTTCCCTCCAGAGTATTTTTTATCTCATTTATTGCATTATTCCTTTTAATTTCTTCTAGATCTTTGTTATGCCTTTCTTGCATCTTCTCAATCCTTGTCTCCAGGCTATTTACCTGTGATTCCATTTTGTTTTCAAGATTTTGGATCATTTTCACTATCATTACTCGGAATTCTTTATCAGGTAGATTCCCTATCTCTTCCTCTTTTGTTTGGTTTGGTGGGCATTTATCCTGTTCCTTGACCTCCTGAGTATTCCTCTGTCTCTTCATCTTGTTTATATCGCTGTGTTTGGGGTGGCCTTTCTGTATTCTGGCACTTTGTGGAGTTCTCTTTATTGTGGACTTCCCTTGCTGTGAGTGGGGTTGTACGGGTGGCTTGTCAAGGTTTCCTGGTTAGGGAAGCTTGTGTCGGTGTTCTGGTGAGAGGAGCTGGATTTCTTCTCTCTGGAGTACAATGAAGTGTCCAGTAATGAATTATGAATTGTCAGTGGGTTTGGAGTGACTTTGGGCAGCCTGTATATTGAAGCTCAGGGCTGTGTTCCTGTGTTGCTGGAGAATTTGCATGGTATGTCTTGCTCTGGAACTTGTTAGCCCTCGGGTGGTGCTTGGTTTCAGTGGAGGCATGGAGGCGTTTGATGAGCTCCTGTCAGTTAATGTTCCCTGGAGTCAGGAGTTCTCTGGTATTCTCAAGATTTGGACTTAAGCCTCCTGGTTCTGGTTTTCGGTCTTATTTTTACAGTAGCCTCAAGACTTCTCCGTCTATACAGCACCATTGATGAAACATCGACATTAAAGATGAAAAGTTTCTCCACAGTGAGGGACACCCAGAGGTTCACAGTGTTACACAGAGAAGAGAAGAGGGAATAGGGAGACAGAGGTGACCTGGATGAGATGAGGTGGAATCAAAAGAGGAGGGAATAAGCTAGCCGGTAATCACTTCCTTATGTGCGCTCCACAGTCTGGACTGCTCAGAGGTGTTCATGGAGTTACACAGAGAAGAGAAGAGGAAGGAAGGAGACAGAGGTGGTCAGGAGGATAAAGGGGGAATTAAAAGGAGAGAGACAGATCCAGCCAGTAATCATTTCCTTAAGTGTCCTCCACCTTCCGGAGCACATAAAGAGATTCACAGAGTTGGGTAGAGAAGAGAAGGGGGAGGGAGGAGATAGAGGTGACCTGGTGGAGAAAAAAGAGTTCAAAGGGGGAGACAGCAGTCAAGCCAGTAATCTCATTCTCAAGTAAAAATGAGTGCTTAAGATTGGGTTCTTAAAGGTACAATGTTAATATCAAATACCAAAAGCAAAGATTAAAAATCTAGATAGAGGTTGGATTTTCAAAAATATAATAATAAAGGAAAGAAGTCAGAAAAATTAAATTATATATATATATGAAGTTTACTTTAAAAATAGGGTATCTTTTTTTTTGCAAAGTAATAGTAGGTTATAAAAATGAAAATTAAATGAGTAATAGAGGACTTAAAAATTTAAAAAAAATTTTAAAAAGGACACAGATGTATAGAACAGTTTTTGGACTCTGTGGGAGAGGGCGAGGGTAGAATGATTTGGGAGAATGACATTGAAACATGTATAATATCATATATGAAACGAATCGTCAGTCCAGGTTCGATGCATGATATTGGATGCTTGGGGCTGGTACACTGAGACGACCCAGAGGGATGTTACGGGGAGGGAGGATTGGAGGGGGGTTCAGGATGGGGAGCACATGTATACCTGTGGCAGATTCATCTTGATGTGTCCGACTCTTTGCGACCCCGTGGGCTGTAGCCTACCAGGCTCCTCCGTCCATGGGATTCTCCAGGCAACAATACTGGAGTGGGTTGCCATTTCCTTCTCCAGGGGGTCTTCCTGACCCAGGGATCGAACTCAGGTCTCCCGCATTGGAGGCAGACGCTTTAACCTCTGAGCTGCCAGGGAATCCTCGATGTATGGCAAAACCAATACAATATTGTAAAGTAATTAACCTTCAATTAAAATAAATAAATTTATATTAAAAATAAAGAATGATAGTAAAAACAGTAAAAATATATGTAGGACTTCTCTGGTGTTGTTGTGGGCAGCGTGGGGTCAGTTCAGTTCCTTGATCTGGCTTATATTTCCCAAGATCTATAGGCCCCTTCCTATGTAGTCGGTACTACCTACAGGGTTTTAATCTATTGCACCTGTCACTTCCAAGGAGGTTCTCTCTGTTTTAGCTTCTGTTTGCTGGTCTCTTCAGTGTCTAATTTGTGCCCTGACACAAGGGGGCGGTGGTGGACATTTTTTTAGGCTCACTTGTTCAGTCGTGCTGTGGGGAGGGAGGGACGCTGCCAACAGATAACACTGATGTGTGCTCGCAGTGACTCAGCCACACTGCGTTTGCCCCCGCTCACGGCATGTGTGCTTTCCCTGTCTACACTGCTTAGGCTGTAGGTTGCTCTGCCGGGAACTGTCTGAGGCCAGCCCTGGGTTGTGCGCACTTCCCAGGTCTGAGCCTATTAGGTTCAGGTACTCGGCTAGTCCTCAGATGTGCAGACTCTGTTGGGCCTCTGTTTTGTACCCTTCCTAGGTCAGAGCAGCTCAAGTGAGCAGGTGTTTGGCGAGCGCAATCGCTGTGACGTATCTCCTCCCCCATCCTTGCTGCTCGGTTTTCTGGGTGTACAACCGGCGCACCTTCTCAGGTGGATGTTGTCCAACTAGAATCCCAAGAAGTCTTAGTTAGCAATGAAGCCTGCTTTCAGTTTGGTAGATAATACCTCTCTGGGGCTGCGATTGCCCCCTTCCGGCTCTGGCTGCCTGTCACCAGAGGGGGATGGTCTGCATCCAGCTAGCTCTGCTCAGTCCTTTTTTCTGTGAGCAGGTCTGGTGGTGTCTTAGGTTAGGGCTTTTCACGTGGTAGCTGTCCCATGGTCTGGTTTGCTAGCCCAAGTTAGTTCCCTCAGATTACCCTTGGGGCATTCAGGCCCGGTCCTTACTCTAAGCAATGCAGCCCACGCCTCCCTGCTCAGCCCCTGCTTGCTAGTGATGGATGCAGGCATCTGTGCTGCTTCTCCGATGGGGGAGTTACCATTGGGCACGTCATCTGTGGGTGTTAACTATTTATTTATTTTTTCCTCCCGGTTATGGGCAACTCTGTGGTTCCAAGGCTCGCCACAGACTGGGCAGTGAGAGTGTTTCCTGGTGTTTGGAAACTTCTCTCTTTTTAAGACTCCCTTCCCAGGTCGGAGGTCCATCCCTACCTCTTTTGTCTCTCTTTTTGTCTTTTATGTTTTTTCCTACCTCCTTTCGAAGACAATGGGCTGCTTTTCTGGGTGCCTGATGTCCTCTGCCGGCATTCAGAAGTTGTTTTGTGGAATTTACTCAGTGTTCAAATGTTCTTTTGATGAATTTGTGGGGGAGAAAGTGGTCTCCCCATCCTATTCCTCCACGATCTTAGGACCACCTATAAACTGATTTTATAAGAGATGTTAAAGGGTTTATGTGTATGTGTGCTCAACCACTCAGTTGTGTCTGACTCTTTGCAGCCCCATGGACTGTAGCCTTCTGGCTCCACTGCCCACAGAATTTTCCAAGAAAGCATACTGGAGTGGGATGCCATTTCCTACTCCAGGGGATCTTCGTGACCCAGAGATTGAACCCACATTTCTTGTGTCGCCTGCATTGGCAGCCAGATTCCTTACCACTAGTGCCTCCTGGGAGGCCTATTAAGTGAAAAAGTGGCTACAAAAAGAAATAAACAAATTACACAAAGAGAAACACACCAATACTAAAAGGAAATATATAGTAATGGCTGTGGATCAGCCACTTAAATAAGCTAGTAAGATGGTTAAAAGGCATAAATTATAAAATGAAGTATAGCTATAATAAGCAGTCAAGGGGTAGATAAGAAGGTCAAAAGTATGACATTAGCAACACAAAACCTGTGTGTGATGGGTAAAAATGTAGTGTTCAGAATGTGTTTGAATCTAAATGACTTTCAGTTTAAAACAGATAAATATAGATAGGTTGGAATATATAAGCTCCATGGTAACCATAAGTCAAAACCCCCAACAAATACACAAAAACTTCAGAGAAAGGAACTGAAACATGATCATCAAACTACAAGAGAAGAGAGGAAGAAAAAAAGAACAGAGGAGAACTACAAAAACAACTGGAAAACAAGTAACAAAATGGTATTAAGTATACAACCATAAATAATCACTTTAAATGCCAATAAACTAATTATTAAAAAGCAGACACATCACTGTGCTGACAATGGTCCATATAGTCAAAGCTGTGGTTTTTCCACTAGTCGTGTACAGATGTGAGAGTTGGATCATAAACAAAGCTGAATGCTGAAGAATTGATGATTTTGAACTGTGATGTTGGAGAAGACTCTTGAGAGTCCCTTATACTGCAAGGAGATCAAACCAGTGAATCCTAAAGGAAATCAACCCTGAATATCCATTGGAAAGACTGATGCTGAAGTTGAAGCTCCAATACTTTGGGCATCTGATGGGAAGAGCCAACTCATTGGAAAAGACTCCAATACTGGGAAAGATTGAAGGCAAAAGTAGAATGCGGGGGCAGAGGAAGAGATGGTTAGATAGCACCACTGACTCAATAGACCTGAATTTGAACAAACTCTTGGAGATAGTGGGGAACAGAGGAGCCTAGCAGGCTATAGTCCATGAGGTCACAAAGAGGCAGATGCAACTTAGTGACTGGACAACAACAAGAAGACTAATGCTCTAATCAATAGGCATAGGTTACCTTATTGAATTAAAAAAAAAAAAAAAGACCCATCTACATGTTGCCTATGAGAGACTCACTTCAGAGCTGAAGACACACAGACAGTGATTATATTTAAAAGAAAATAAAGCTGAAGTAGCAATACTCACAGCAAACAATGGAGATTTTAAAACAAAGAGCATTAAAAAAAGACAAAGTAAGACATGCACAATTATAAAGGAAGAAATTCAAGAAGAGCATATAATATTTGTAAACATGTGTACACCTAAAATAGGATACCAAAATATATAAAGCCGATCAGTTCAGTTCAGTCACTCAGTCATGTCCGACTCTTTGAGACCCCATGAATCGCAGCACGCCAGGCCTCCCTGTTCATCACCAACTCCCGGAGTTCACTCAGACTCGCATCCATCGAGTCAGTGATGCCATCCAGCCATCTCATTCTTGGTCGTCCCCTTCTCCTCCTGCCCCCAATCCCTCCCAGCATCAAAGTCTTTTCAATGAGTCAACTCTTCGCATGAGGTGGCCAAAGTACTGGAGTTTCAGCTTTAGCATCATTCCTTCCAAAGAAATCCCAGGGCTGATCTCCTTCAGAATGGACTGGTTGGATCTCCTTGCAGTCCAAGAGACTCTCAAGAGTCTTCTCCAACACCACAGTTCAGAAGCACCAATTCTTCGGCGCTCAGCCTTCTTCACAGTCCAACTCTCACATCCATACATGACTACTGGATCGAGACAAAAATAGACATTGACAATAATACAATAATAATAGGGATTTTAACACCTCTCCTCAGATCAATGGACAGATTATCCCGGCTGAAAATAAATGAGGACTCAGTGGCCTCAAATGACACATTAGAACAGATGACTTATTAGATATCTACAAAACATCCAATCCAAACCCAGTAGAATACACTTTTTCTTAAAGTACACATGGAACAATCTGCAGAATTCATCACTTATTAGACCTCAAAATAAGTCACATCAAGTTTATCAGGATAAAAATTATATTAAGCATTTTTTTTTAACCAGACGAGTATGAAACAGTATCAGTTACAGGATAGAAAACGGGTAAAACACAGACAGGAGACAAAATAACATGCTACTGAAAAACCAAGAGGTCATCCAAGAAATCAAAAGAAAAATCAGGAAATAACTTGAGACAAATGAAAATTAAAACATAACTTTTCCAAATTTTTTAGGATGCAGCAAACCAGGTCTAAGAGAGTAGTTTATAGCATCACACGCCTACCTCAAGAAGCAAGCAAGAAAAAAATTCTCAAAAACCCACCTAATCAACCATTTAATGGAATTAGAAAAAGAAGAACAAACAAGCTCAAAGTCAGCAGAAGGACTGGAATAATAAGATCAGAACAGAAATTAATAAGAGATAATGAAAACTCACACAGAAAACAATAGAAAAAGTCAATAAAACTACAAGAAGTTTTTCTTTTTAATATAGGCAAAATTTATTTTATGAGGCTTATTAATAAAGAATAGAGATTCAAATAAACAAATTATGTAATAAAACAGAAGATATTACAGTCCATAACAGAAATACAATCACAAAAGCATACTACAAAGAGTTACATGTCAACAAACTGGAAAACTATAAGAAATGGATAAATTATTATTAACATATAATCTTCCAGTACTGAATCAGGAAGAAATAGATCATCTGTATAAAATAATTCCAAGTGTTAAAATGAAATCATTAGCCAAAAATTCTGAAGAATAATTCAGAACTGAACAACTCCACAAATTAATTCTACCAAACATATAAAGAATATTTAAAACCTGTCCTTAAGACACTATTGAAAAAAGTTGAAGAGTATTGGCAAAACTTACCCTCTGTTCACTGGTGCAGAATAGAAGCATGGAGACACTTCTTGAGTGAGTTAGAAAATAACAGCCTTCATTTGTTTGCCAGGCAAAGGAGGCCACAGTGGACTACCACCCTCAAAGACTGTGCCCTCCTTTGGGAGAAAAATAGGAAGGGACTTTATAGTTAGAGAGTGGAAGGAAGTGCCACAGACAAAGATGAGGGCAAGCTTACATTCTTCTTTCCTCCAGGAAAATTTAAAGTTGTCAAAGTTGATATCAGGCAGTCCTTGGAGATTTCCAGTCACCCTTGAGGTTATCACAGTGTCATCTCTGGATGAAGTATGCTCACAGAGGAAGGGAGTATTAGGGAGTGTTTCCTCTGAGAAACAAACACCAGGTGCATAGTAAAACTCTAACTAGAAAGTAATCATTATTTGAATGTGATTAAGTTAATAAATATATGTGAAATTATGGCTGAATGGGCTAAAATAATGAAGACTAACATAATGGAAGCTGCCTTAACAAGTCTCTATGCTAATGAGTGGTGAACATGCCCAAATTCATTCACTAATACCAAAACCAGACAGAGACACTACATAAAAGAAAACTACAATCCAACACCTCTGACGAATTTAGTTGAAGAATCCTCAATAAAATATGAGCAAACAAAAATTCACCAATATATAGGAAAAATCATGCACTATATAATCAAGTGAGATTTATTCTAGAGATGCAAGGATTGTTCAATATCCCCAAACCAATCAATGTGAGGCACTACATTAACAAAACAAATAATAAATATTACATGATCATCTCAATAGACACAAAAGAAGAATTTGACACAACTAAGCATCTACTCTTGAAAAAAATCTCAGAAGAATTTTGGTGTAGAGGAAATATATCTCAACATAATAAAGACAATATATGACTCCACAACTAACATCATACTCAGTGGTGAAAAACTGGAAGCTTTTCCTCTAAAATCAAGAACTACACAAGGATGCCCACTCTCTCCTTTCTATTTAACGGTATTAGGAGCCCTAGCCACAGCAATCCAATAAGAAAAAGAAAGAAAAAACTTCCAAATTAGAAGAGAAGCAGTAAAAGTGTCACTATTTGCAGATGACATGACACTATATAGAGAGAGCCCTAAAGTCTCTGCCAAAAACCATAAAACTACTAAATGAATTTAGAAACTTGGCAAGATGCAAGACTAATATACAGAAATCAACTGCTTTTCTATACACTAAAAATAAATTAATGAATGTCAGAAAGAAAGATCAAGAAAATGATTACATTTACAATCACATCCAAAAGAATAAAATACCTGGGAGTAAACTAAACCAAAGAGGTGATAGAACTGTATGCTGAAAATTAGAAGCTACAGATGAAGGAAACTAAAGATGATACAAGTAAATTGAATGATAACGTGTTCATGGATTGGATTACTGTTAAAATTTCCATATTACCCAAAGAAATCTCAGATTTATTACAATCCATACTAAAATACCTATAGCATTTTTCACAGAACTTGAACAAGCTATCCTAACATTTTTATGGAATCACAGAAGATTCCAAATAGTCAAGGCTATCTTGAGAAGAAAAAAAACAGATCTGGAGATACCACAGTCCACATCTTCAGACAATACTACAAATTACAGTAATCAAAACACTATGGTAGTGGTACAAAAACAGACATATAGATTAATGGAAGGGAATAGATATATCAGAAACTAACCCATGCACATATAGTCAATTAATCTAAGATAAAGCAGGTAGATATATAAAATGGGATAAAGATAATCTCTTCAACAAGTTGTCTTGGGAAAACTGGATAGCTACGTGTCAAAGAATGAATTAGAATATTTTCTCCGGCTATGTATGAAAATAAACCCCAATGATTTAAAGATCTAAATGCAACACTGGGAACTATAAAACTTGTAAAATAAAGCACAAGCTATACACTCTTTGACAGAAGTTAATTAAAAAAAAAATCTGTCTCCTTAGCAAAGGGAAAGAAAAACAAAAGTAAACAAAATGACTAAATTAAACTTAAAAACTTTTGCACAGCAAAGGAAATCATCAACAAGAAAGACAGCCTAGTGAATGGGAGAAGATATCTGCAAATGATATGACTGATAAGGGATTAATATCCAAAAGTTATAAAGAGATCATACAATTCAATATCAAAGAAGCAAACCAGCTGGTATTTAAAAATGAGCAGAAGATCTGAATAGACATTTTTCCAAAGAAGACATACAGATTTCCAAAAGGGACATAATGTGTAAAAGATGCTCAATATTGCTAATCATCAGGAAACTGAGAAACCATGAAGAGATATCACTTCACAACTGTAAGAATGGGTATTGTAAAAAGACAATAAATAACACATACTGATGAAGATGTGGACAAAAGGGAACCTTAGTACACTGTTGATGGGAATGTAATTTGGTGCAGCCACTATGGAAAACCAGACAGAGGTTCCTCAGAAACATAAAATTGGAACTATCACATGCCCCAGCAATTCCATTCCTGGGAATATATCTATATAACATGAAAACCATAATCTGAAAAGATACATGCACCCCAAAATTCACATTGGAAGGCCTGGTGTTGAAGCTCCAATACTTTGGCCACCTGATGCGAAGAGCTGATTCATTGGAAAAGGCCCTGATGCTGGGAAAGACTGAGGGCAGGAGGAGAAGGACCACCAGAGGATGAGATGATTGGATGGCATTATCAACTCAATGGACATGAGTTAGAGAAAACTCCGGGAATTAGTGACGGACAGGGAAGCCTGGCATGCTGCAGCCCATGGGGTGGCAGAGTACTGGAAACAATTTAGCAACTGAACAACAACAGCATTATTTAGAATTGCTAGCATATGGAAGTAACTTAAGGTCCCATGAACAGATAACTTTATAAAGAATATATATTGATAAGAAGATGTGATACACACACACACAGTGTAATATTATTCAGCCATAAAAATGAAAAGTTCCCATTTGCAATAACATGAATGGACCTGGAGTGTACTATGCTTAGTGAAATAAGTCAGACAGTGAAAGCTGAACACTGTATGTTTTCACTTGAAGTGAAGTCGCTCAGTTGTGTCGGACTCTCTTTGCGACCCCGTGAACTGTAGCCCACCAGGCTCCTCTGTCCTTGGGATTCTCCAGGCAAGCATACTGGAGTGGGTTGCCATTTCCTTCTCCAGGGGAACTTCCCGACTCAGGGATCGAACCCAGGTCTCCCGCATTGCAGGCAGATGCTTTAACTGCTGAGCCACGAGGGAAGCATGTTTTCACTTAGCTGTGTAATCTAAAAATGAAGCCAGGTAAGGAATATAACAGAACAGAAACGAATTAACAGATACAAAGCACAGTCTAGTGCTTACCAATAGGGAGAAGGGGAGGTGAAAGTGAAAGTGAAAGTGAAAGTCACTCAATCGTGTCAGACTCTTTGTGACCCCATGGACTATATAGTCCATGGAATTCTCCAGGCCAGAATACTGGAGTGGGTAGCCTTTACCTTCTTCAGGGGATCTTCTCAACCCAGGGACTGAACCCAGGTCTCCCACATTGCAGGCAGATTCTTTACCAGCTGAGCCACAAGGGAAGCCCAAGAATACTGGAGTGGGTAGCCTATCCCTTCTCCAGGGGATCTTCTCAACCCAGGAATCCAACCGGGGTCTCCTGCATTGTAGGTGGATTCTTTATCAATTGAACTATCAGGGAAGCCCTGGGAAAAGGGAAAGGGGAGGGACAAAATAAGCAAAAGAATTCAAGAGGTACAAACTGCTATGTATAACACAATTTATATAAATATGTAATGTACAGCACAGGGAATGAAGCCAATATAATATAATAACTTTAGATCATAGTCTATAAAATAGTGAATCAATATGTTATACACCTGAAACTATTATCACTTTAGAAATCAACCATGCTCAATAAGAAAAGAAAAAAAGGAAAATTTAAACTTCTATACATCAAAGTACACAGTCAACGGACTAAAAATGCAACCCATAACCTGAGAGAATAGATCTGCAAATCATACATCTGATAAGCAGATAATATCTAGAATATATAAATAACATCTTCAAAGGACTTGAATAGATATTTCTCTAAAGGAGACACCCAAGTGGCCAATACACACATAAAAGGAAGCTCAGCAGCACTAATCATTAATGAAATGCATATCAAAATAATGAAGGGCAATCTTACACCATTAGAACTTCACCCCCAAAACAGCAGGAGACAGTAGATCATATAAGTTTTCATTACAGGAAAAAATTGCAACTATGTATGATGACAGGTACTAATCAGACTTTGTGACAAACATTTTGCCACATATACGAGTATCTAATCACAATTTTGCTCACCTAAATTGTTATATATTGTAACAATTGCAATACATAATATGTTTCCATGTCAATTATACCTTGAAAATAAGAAGACAAGTTTTGGAGATGATGTTTAGAAATTGCAACCCTTGTGCCTTGTTTGTAGAAATGTAAAATACTTCAGCTGCTGTGCAAAACACCATCATTGAAAGATCTTTTTGACCACCACCTAGAGTAATGGAAGTTTTAAAAAAAGGGACCTAATTAAACTTACAAGCTTTGACACAGCAAACAAAACCATAAATGAGATGAAAAGACAACTCTCAGGATGGGAGAATATATTTGCAAATGAAGTGACCAATAAGAGATTAATCTCCAAAATATACAAACCGCTCATGCAGCTGAATATCAAGAAAGCAAACAAGCCAATCAAAAAGTGGGTAGAAGACCTGAACAAACATTTCTCCAAAGAAGACACACAGATGAGCAACAAAGATGTGAAAAGATGTAAATGCTCAACATCACTGATTATTCGAGAAAGCAAAACTACAATGAAGTATCACCTCACACTGGTCAGAATGGCCAACATCAACAAGTAAATGCTGGAGAGAGTGTGGATAAAAGGGAACACTTTTGCAGTGTTTGTGGGAATATAAATTGACACAGCCAATATGGAGAATTGTATGGATGTTTCTCAAAAACCATCACAATATTGTCAAGTAATTATCCTCCAGTTAAAATAAGTTAATTGAAAAAAATAGAACTACCTGCTCTGTGGTGACCCAGATGTCTGGGATGGGGGTTGTGTGAGAGGGGTTCAAGACGGAGGGGATATATGTATACATGTAGCTGATTCACTTCATTGTACAGCAGAAACTAAAAGAATATTGTAAAGCAACTACACTCCCAATTAAAAAAATATGAAAAAAGGAAAAAAAGGAAGAAAAGAAAAAAAAAGCATATCTAAAACCTTTAAAAAAATAAAAATAAAAAAATATGGTAGTTCCTTGAAAAATTAAAACTAGAATTACCATATTACCCAGCAATTTCATGTCTGGGTATGCACCTAAAATAATTGAAGAGAACACTTTGAAGAGATTTCTATATTCATATCCATAGTATAATTTTATTTGTTGTTTTAATAAAAATGGGAATTTATTTCTCACAGTCCTGGAGGCAGGGATGCTCAAGGTCAACGTGACAGCAGATCTGAGTCTGGTGAGACTGGCTTTATGATTCATAGACAGCTGTCTTTTTGCTGTGCCCTCACATGGCTGAAGGGAAATGGAGCTAGTTGGAAAATAGTTGATTTACAATGTTGTAGTAGTTTCAGGTGAACAGCAAAGAGATCCATCAGCTAGATAGCATCATTGCCTCTATTGACATGAATTTAAGCATATTCCAGGAGTCAGTAGAGGGCAGAAGAGCCTGTCCCCAGTGGAATGCTACACTTCATGGGGCCACACAGTGTTGAATATGACTTATCTACTGAAGAACAACAATATATATCAGATTTTCTTACATTCTCTTTCATTATAGGCTATTACAAGATGTTGAGTATAGTTCCTATGCTATATAGTGGGTTCTTTTTAGTTGTCTATTTTTTATATGGTAATGTGTATATTTTAAGGACTTCCCTGGTGGATCAGATGGTAAAGTGTCTGTCTACAATTAGGGAGATCCGGGTATATATTTTAATTCCAAACTCTTAATTAGTCCCTCTCCCCCTTCCCCTTTATTGGCAATAAGCTCTTTCTCTATGTTTGTGAGTCTATTTCTGTTTTATAAATAAGTTCATTGGTATGATATTTTAAATTCCACATAAAAGTGATAGCACATGATATTTGGCTTTCTCTTTCTGGATTACTTCATTTATGCAAATCACTAAGGCCATTCATGTTGCTTCAAATGGCATTCTTTCATAATTTTTTATAGCTGAGTAATATTCCTTTGTGTATATATACTGCATCTTCTTTATCTACTCATTTGTCGATAGACACTTAAGTTGCTTCCATGTCTAGGCTATCGTAAATAGTGCAGTCAATGAACACTGGGGTACATGAATCGTTTCAAACTGTAGTTTTCTCCAGATACATGCCCAGGAGTGAGATTGCAGAATTACATGGTGGCTCTAGTTTTAGTTTTTAAAGGAACCTCCATACTATTCTCCATAGCGGCTGTACCAATTTACTTTTCCACCAACAGTGTAGGAGGATTCCTTTTGCTCCACAGCCTATTCAGCATTTATGTTTTCTTTTTAATGAAGACCAGGTATGAGTTGATAATTTGTTGTAGTTTTGATTTGCATTCTCTAATAATTAGCAATATTAAGCATCATTTTATGTGATATTTTGCCATCTGTGTGTCTTCTTTGGAGAAATATTTATTCAGGTCATCTCCCCAGTTTTTGATTGGGTTACTTGTTTTGGTGATATTGAGCTATATGTACCATTTGTATATTTTGGAGCTTAATCCCTTGTCTGTCACATCATTTTAAAATAATTTCCCCCATTCCATAGATTTTTATGGCTTCTTTTGCTGAGCAAGGGTGTTTAAGTTTAACTAGGTTCCATTTGTTTGTTTTTGTTTTCATTACTCTAGGAGAAAGATTTTTAAAAAATGATATTACTATAGTTTATGTCAAAGAGTTTTCTGCCTATGTTTTCCTCCAGGAGTTGTATAATACCAGATTTTATCATTAGATCTTTAATTCATTTTGAGTTTATTTTTGTGTATAGTGTTAAAGGATGTTCTAGTTTCTTTTACATGTAGGTATCCAGTTTCCCCAGCACCAGTTATTGGAGCAACTGTCTTTACTGCATTGTATACTCTTGCCTCCTTTGTCATATATTAATTAACTAAAGGTGTACAGGTATATTTCTGGGCTTTTATCCTGTTCCATTGATCTATATATATATTTTTTGTTCCAGTACTATTCTGTATCATGAAATGACATTTTTAAAGTCCTGAGCCATAAAAACTCTTAATTAAGAACTTTATATATATGGCAAAACTTTTCTCAAAATGTGGAGGAGAAATTAACCCATTCACAGATAAAAAATTCAGCCTGAAATGAAAGGACAATAGCAATAAACCGAAATCAAATGAGAGCAAAAAGAACTCTATTTGAACTAAATACATAGGTAAATATAAAAGCAAAGGCAAACCAAGCTTTATCAAGAGAACACTCTGATCATAGGAAACACACTTTTTCACAACTCATGACACAGCTCTACATATGGACATCACCAGATGTTCAATACCAAACTCAGGTTGATTATATTCATTGCAGCCCACCATGCAGAAATGCTATAGAGTCAGTAAAAACAAGACCTGGTGCTGAGTGTGGCTCAGATCATCAGGTTCTTAATGCATAATTCAAGCTTAAATTGAAGAAAATAAGGAAAATCACTAGGCCACTCAGGTATGATCTAAATCAAAATCCTTATGATTATCAGTTCAGTTCAGTTCATTCGCACAGTTGTGTCCGACGCTGAGACCCCATGACTCGCAGCACGCCAGGCCTCCCTGTTCATCACCATCTCCCGGAGTTCACTCAGACTCACGTCCATCGAGTCCGTGATGCCATCCAGCCATCTCATCCTCGGTCATCCCCTTCTCCTCCTGCCCCCAATCCCTCCCAGCATCAGAGTCTTTTCCAATGAGTCCACTCTTTGCATGAGGTGGTCAAAGTACTGGAGTTTCAGCTTTAGCATCAGTCCTTCCAAAGAAATCCCAGGGCTGATCTCCTTCAGAATGGACTGGTTGGATCTCCCTGCAGTCCAAGGGACTCTCAAGAGTCTTCTCCAACACCACAGTTCAAAAGCATCAATTCTTCGGCGCTCAGCCTTCTTCACAATCTAACTCTCACATCCATACATGACCACAGGAAAATCCATAGCCTCAACTAGACGGACCTTAGTCGGCAAAGTAATGTCTCTGCTTGTGAATATGCTATCTAGGTTGGTCATAATTTTTCTTCCAAGGAGTAAGCGTCTTTTAATTTCATGGCTGCAGTCACCACCTGCAGTGATTTTGGAGCCCCCAAAATAAAGTCTGACACTGTTTCCACTGTTTCCCCATCTATTTCCCGTGAAGTGATGGGACTGGATGCCATGATCTTCGTTTTCTGAATGTTGAGCTTTAAGCCAACTTTTTCGCTCTCTTCTTTCACTTTCATCAAGAGGTTTTTAGCTCCTCTTCACTTTCTACCATAAGGGTGGTGTCATCTGCATATCTGAGGTTACTGATATTTCTCCCAGCAATCTTTATTCCAGCTTGTGTTTCTTCCAGTCCAGTGTTTCTCATAATGTACTCTGCATATAAGTTAAATAAGCAGGGTGACAATATACAGCCTTGACGTACTCCTTTTCCTATTTGGAACCAGTCTGTTGTTCCATGTCCAGTTCTATCTGTTGCTTCCTGACCTGCACACAGATTTCTCAAGAGGCAGATTAGGTGGCCTGGTATTCCCATCTCTTTTAATACAGTGAAAGTAATGAATAGATTTAAAGGATTGGATCTGATAGATAGAGTGCCTGAAGAACTACGGATGGAGGTGCATAACATTGTACAAGAGGCAGTGGCCAAAAATATCCCAAAGAAGAGCTGAGGAAAGAAAAAAAAAGTGAAAGGCAAGGGAGCAAGCCAAATATACATCTAAGTGAATGCAGAATTCCAGACAATAGCAAGGAGAGGTAAGCAGGTTTTCTTACATAAACAATGCAAAGAAATAAAGGAAAACAATAGAATGGGAAAGAATAGAAATCCTACAATAAAACTGGAGATATTAAGAGAATATTTCATGCAAGGATGAGTATGACAAAGGACAGAAACAGTAAGGACTTAACAGAAACAGAAGAGATTAAGAAGAGGTGGCAAGAATACACAGAACTAATCAAGGAAGGTCTTAAAGACCTGGATAATCATGATGGTGTTGTCATTCACCAAGAGCCAGACATCCTGGAGTGTGAAGTCAACTGGGCCTTAGGAAATATTATGAACAAAGCTAGTGTAGGTGATGGAAATCCTGCTGAGCTATTTAAAATCTAAAAGATGCGCTTGCTAAAAGTGCTATACTCCATATGTCAACAAATTTTAAAAACTCCACAGTGGCCACAGAACTGGAAAAGGTCAATTTTCATCCCAATCCCAAAGAAGGGCAGTGCCAAGAATGTTCCAACTACTGTACAGTTGTGCTTATTTCACATGCTTGCAAGGTTATGGTCAAAACCCATCAAACTAGGCTTCAGCAGTACATGAACTGACAACTTCCAGATGGACAAGTGAGGTTTGAAGAGGCAGAGGAACCAGAGATCAAATTGCCAACATTCGTTGGATCATGGAGAAAGTAAGGGAGTTCCAGAAAAACTTCTACTTCAACTTCATTGAATAGGCTAAAGCCTTTGACTATGTGGATCACAATGAACTGTGGAAAATTCTTAAAGAGATAGGAGCAGCAGACCACCTCATCTGTCTCCTGAGAAAACTGTATGCGGGTCAAGAAGCAATCGTTATAACCAGACATGAAACAATGGACTGGTTCCAAATTGGGAAAGGAGTACATCAAGGCTGTATATTGTCACCCAGCTTATTTAACTTACATGCAGAGTACATCATGCAAAAATGATGGCAGGCTGGATAAAGTACATCATGCTGGGCTGGATAAAGCACAAGATGTAATCAAGATTGCTGGGAGAAATATCAACAAACTCAGATGCACAGATGACACTATCCTTATGGTAGAAAGCAAAGAAGAACTAAAGAGCCTCTTGATTCAAGTGAAAGAGGAGAGTGAAAAAAGTGGCTTAACACTCAACATTCAGAAAACTAAGATCATAGAATCCAGTCCCATCACTTCATGGCAAATAGCTGGGGAAACAATGGAAACAGTGACAGACTATTTTGGGGGCCTCCAAAATCACTGCAGATGATGACTGCAGCCATGAAATTAAAAGACGCTTGCTCCTTGGAAGAAAAGCTATGACCAACCTAGACAGCATATTAAAAAGCTGAGACATTACTTTGCCGACAAAGTCTGTATAGTCAAAGCTACGATTTTTCCACTAGTCATGTATGAATGTGAGCTGGGCCATAAAGAAAGCTGAGCACCAAAAAATTGATGCTTTGAACCGTGGTGCTGGAGAAGACCCTTGAGAATCTCTTGGACTGCAAGGAGATTCAACCAGTCTATCCTAAAAGATGTGAGTCCTGAATATTCATTGGAAAGACTGATGCTGAAGCTGAAATTTCAATAGTTTGGCCACCTGATGCGAAGAACTGACTCACTAAAGATCGAAGGTGGGAGGAGAAGGAGATGACAGAGGATAAGATGGTTGGATGGCATCCCTGACTTGATGGACATGAGTTTGGGTAAACTCTGGTAGTTGGTGATGGACAGGGAAGCCTGGCATGCTGCAGTCTATGGGGTCGCAAAGAGTCGGACACGAGTGAGGGACTGATAAGAACAGGCATAAGAAGAGAAATCAACAGCAATACAATAATAGTAGGAGACTTTGATACCGCAGTTTCACCAACGGACAGATCATCAAAGCAGAGAATCAATAAGGAAACACAAATCTTAAATGAAACATTACATAAAATGGGCCTAATTGATATTTTCAGGATTTTCCATCCAAATGCAGAAAACTACACTTTCTTCTCAAGTGCATATGGAACATTCTCCAGGATAGGCGACATCTTGGGCCAAAAATCAAGCCTCAGTAAATTTAAGAACATTGAAATTGTATCAAGTATCTTCTCTGACCACAACACTATGAGACTAGATATAACTACAGGAGAAAAGCTGCAAAAACCACAAACACATGGAGATTAAACAATACACTGCTGCTGCTGCTGCTGCTGCTAAGTCGCCTCAGTCGTGTCCGACTCTGTGCGACCCCAGAGGGCAGCCCACCAGGCTCCCCCATCCCTGGGATTCTCCAGGCAAGAACACTGGAGTGGGTTGCCATTTCCTTCTCCAATGCATGAAAGTGAAAAGTAAAAGTGAAGTCGCTCAGTCGTGTCTGACTCCTAGCGACCCCATGGACTGCAACCTACCAGGCTCCTCCATCCATGGGGTTTTCCAGGCAAGAGTACTGGAGTGGGGTGCCATTGCCTTCTCCAAAACGATACACTACTAAATAACAAAAGGGTTACTGAAGAAATAAGAAAAGAAACCAAAATATTCCTAGAAACAAATAACAGTGAAAACATGATGACCCCAAACCTATGGAATTCAGCAAAAGCAGTTCTAAGAGGGAGGTGTATAGTGATACAATCATACCTCAAGAAACAAAAACGCATCGAATAGGCAGCCTAACTCTACACATAAAACAGCTGGAAAAAGAGGAACAAAAAACCCCGAAGTCAGCAGAAGGAAGGGGATCATAAAAATCAGAGCAGAAATAAATGAAATAGAAATGAAGAAAACAATAGCAAAGATTCATAAAACTAAAAGTTGGTTCTTTGAGAAAAGATAAAATTGACAAACCAGACTCATCAAGAAAAAAAGGGAGAAAAATCAAATCAATAAAATTAGAAATGAAAAGGAGAGGTTGCAATAGACAACACAGAAATACAAAGGAGGATCATAAGAGAATATTATGAGCAACTATATACTAGTAAAATGGACAACCTAGAGGAAATGGACAGATACTTAGGAAAGATCAGCCTCCCAAGACCAAACCAGGAAGAAACAGAAATTATGAACAACTCAATTACAAACACTGAAATTGAAACAGCGATCAAAAATCTCCCCACAAACAAAAGCCCAGGGCTTCACAGGGGAATTCTATCAAACATTTAGAGAAGACCTAATGCCTATTTTTCTGAAACCCTTCCCAGAACTGCAGAGAAATGAACACTTCCAAACTCATTCTACAAGGACACAATCACCCTGATACCAAAACCAGGGAAACACAACACGAGAAAAGAATATTACAGGCCAATGTCACTGATGAACATAGATGCAAAAATCCTCAACAAAATTCTAGCAAACAGAATCCAACAGCACATTAAAAAGCTCATACCCCATGATCAAGTTGGGTTTATTCCAGGGATACAAGTATTCTTCAACATATCCAAATCAATCAACGTGATATACCCCATATCAACCAACTGAAAGATAAAAGCCATATGATCATCTCAATAGATGCAGAAAAAGCCTTCAACAAAATTCAGCATCCATCCATGACAGAAATGTCTCAAAAATGAGCATAGAAGGAACCTACCTCGACATAAAGGCCATGTATGAAAAGCCCACAACAAACATCATTCTCAGTGGTGAAAAACTAAAAGCTTTCCCTCTAAGATCAGGAACAAGACAAGCGTGATCACTCTCACCATGGTTATTCAACATAGGTTTGGAAGTCCGAGCTATGGCAACTAGAGAGGAAAAAGAAAAAAAGAATGCAGATAGGAAAAGAAGAAGTAAAACTCTCACTGTTTTCATATAACATGATCCTATACATAGGCAACCCAAAAGACACTTATCACAAAATTGCCAGAGCTAGTAAGCGAATTCAGCAAAGTCACAGGATACAATGTCAACATAGAGAAATCACTTGCACTCCTATATGCTAACAATAAAAAAAAAATTCAGAAAGAGAAATTAAAGAATCAATCCTATTCACCATTGGAACTAAAAGAATAAAATACTTAGTAATAAACCTACCTGAGGAGACAAAAGACCTGTGTAGAGAAAACTATGAGATACTGGTGAAAGAAATCAAAGACGACATAAACCGATGGAGAGATATTCCATGTTCCTCGGTAGGAAGAATCAATATTGTGAAAATGGCTATTCTACCAAAGGCAATCTACAGATTCAATGCAATCCCTATCAAATTGCCAATGGCATTTTTCAACAGAACTAGAACAAAAAATTTCACAATTCATATGGAAACACAAAAGACCCCGAATAGCCAAAGCAGTCTTGAGAAAGAAGAATGGAGCTGGAGGAATCAACCTTCCTGACTTCATACTATGCTACAAAGCTATAGTCATCAAGACAGTATGGTACTGGCACAAACAGAAATATAGACCAATGGACCAAGATAGAGCACCCAGAGACAAACCCACACACCAATGGGTACCTTATTTTTGAGAAAGGAGGCAAGAATATACAGTGGAGCAAAGACAGCCTCTTCAATAAATGGTGCTGGGAAAGCTAGACAGCTACATGCCAAAGAATGAAATTAGATCACTACCTACGTCATACACAAAAATAAACTCAAAATGGGTTAATGACCTAAATGTAAGACCAGAAAGTATTAAACTCTTAGAGGAGAACATAGGCAAAACACTCAACATAAATCAAGGCAAGATCTTCTATGACCCACTTCCTAGAGTAATGGAAATAAAAGCAAAAATAAACAAGTGGGATCTAATTAAACTTAAAAGCTTTTGCACAGCAAAGAAAACAACAAACAAGATGAAGAGACAACCCTCAGAATGGGAGAAAATAATAGCAAAGGAAACAACTGATAAAGAATTAATTTCCAAAATATACAAGCAGATTATACAACTCAATACCATAAAATCAAACAACCCAATAAAAACTGGGAAGGGACCTGAAGAGACATTTCTCCAAAGAAGACATACAGATGGCTAACAAGCACATGAAAAGATGCTCAACATCACTCATTATTAGAGAAATGCAGATCAAAACTACAGGATACCACCTCACACCAGTCAGAATGGCCATCTTCAAAAAGTTTACAAACAATAAATGCTGGAGAGGGTGTGAGAAAAGGGAACACTCTTGCATTGCTGGTGGGAATGTAAACTGATACAGCCACCTAGGAAGACGGTATGGGGATTCCTTAAAAAGCTAGGAATAAAACCACCATATGACCCAGCAATCCCACTCCTAGGCATATACCCTGAGGAAATGAAAACTGAAAAAGACACATGTACCCCAGTGTTCACTGCAGCACTTTTTACAGCAGCTAGAACATGGAAACAACCTAGATGTCCATTGACGAATGAATGGATAAAGAATCTCTGGTACACATATATAGTGGACTACTACTCAGCCGTAAAAAGGAACACATTTGAATCTATTCTAATGAGGTGGATGAAACTAGAGCCCATTATACAGAGTGAAGTAAGTCAGAAGGAGAAATATAAATATCATATACTGACACACACACACATATGTATGTGGAATCTGAAGAGATGGCACTGATGAATTTATTTTCAGGGCAGCAATGGAGAAACAGAGGTAGAGAACAGACCTATGGACAAGGTGGGTGGAGAGGAAGGAGAAGGGGAGAAGTATGGAGAGAGTAACATACAAATGTACAATACCATGTGTAAAACAGCCAATGGGAATTTGCTGTATGACTCAGGGAACTCAAACAGGGGCTCTGAAGGGTGGGATGGGGAGGGAGATGGGAGGGAGGGCCGGGAGGGAGGGCACATGGGTGTACCTATGGCTGAAACCACAAAATTGTGTAAAGCAATTATCCTTCAATTTAAAATTTTAAATATATATATGTAAACAAAAAAGGAAACTAAATAAAGTAAATGCCTTTTTAACAGGTCTTTTTGAATGAACAGTGCAAAAAAATAGAGGGAAACAACAGAATGGGAAAGACCAGTGATCCCTTCAAGAAAATTGGAGATATCAAGGGAACCTTTCATGCGAGGATCGGCATGATATAGGACAGAAACAATAAGGATCCAAAAGAAGCAGAAGAGATTAAGAGGAGGTGGCAAGGATACACGGAAAAACTATAAAAGAAAGGTCTTAATGACCCAGATAACCACGATGATGCTTTCTCTTACCTAGACCCAGACATCCTGGAATGTGAAGGCAAGTGGGCCTTAAGAAGCATTACTATGAACAAAGCTAGTGGCCACGGGACTGGAAAAGATCAGTTTTCATTTCAATCCCAAAGAAGGGCAATGCCAAACAAAGTTCGAACTAGGGTACAGTTTCCCTCATTTCATATACTAGCAAAGTTATCGTCAAAATCCTTCAAGCTAGGCTTCTGCAGTATGTGAACCAAGAACTTCCAGCTGTATAACTGGGCTTCAAAGAGGCAGAGAAACCAGAGACCAAATCGCCAACATTCACTGGATCATGGAGAAAGCAAGGGAGTGCCAGAAATGCATCTACTTCTGCTTCATTGACTATTTATAAAGCCTTTCCCTGTGTGTATCACCATATACTGTGGAAAATTCTTAAAGTGATGGGAGTACCAGACCACCTTACCTGCCTCCTGAGAAATCTGTATGCAAGACAAGAAGTAACAGTTAGAACCAGACATGTAACATGCACTGGTTCAAAATTGGGAAAGAAGTACATCAAGACTACATATTCTCACCCTGCTTATTTAACTTATATGCAGAGTACATCATGCAAAAATGCCAGGCTGGATGACTCACAAGCTGGAATCAAGACTGCTGGGAGAAATATCAACAACTTCAGATATGCAGATGATACCAGTCTAACACTAGAAAGCAAAGAGGAACTAAAGAGCCTCTTGATGAAGGTGAAAGAGGAGAGTGAAAATGCTGGCTTCAAACTCAACATTCAAAAAACTAAGATCATGGCATCCAGTCCCATCACTTCATGGCAAATAGATGAGAATAAAATGGAATCAGTAGCAGATTTTATTTTCTTGGGCTCCAAAATCACTGCAGATGGTCAGTGCAGCCCTGGAATTCAAAGACACTTGCTCCTTGGGCGGAGAAGGCAATGGCACCCCACTCCAGTACTCTTGCCTGGAAAACTCCATGGGCGGAGGAGCCTGGAAGGCTGCAGTCCATGGGGTCGCTGAGGGTTGGGCACGACTGAGCGACTTCCTTTAACTTTTCACTTTCCTGCATTAGAGAAGGAAATGGCAACCCACTCCAGTGTTCTTGCCTGGAAAATCCCAGGGATGGGGGAGCCTGGTGGGCTGCCCTCTGAGGTCGCACAGAGTCGGACACGACTGAAGTGACTTAGCAGTAGTAGTGCTCCATGGAAGAAAAGCTATGACAAACCTAAAAAACAGAGGCATCGCTTTGATGACAAATGCCCGGATAGTCCAAGCTGTGTCTTTTCCAGTAGTCAGGTATGGGTGGGAGATTTGGACTATAAAGCAGGCTGAGTGCCAAAGAATCGATGCTTTCAAAGTGAGGTGCTGAAGAAGACTCTTGGGAGTACCTTGGACAGCAAAGAGACCAAACCATTTAATCCTAAAGGAAACGAACCCTGAATATTCATCGGAAGTACTATTGCTGAAGATGAAGCTCCTATATTTTGGCCACCGGATACGAAGAAAAGACCCTGATGCTAGGAAATATTAAAGCCAAAAGGAGAAAAGGGCAGCAAAGTATCAGATGGTTACATAGCATCATCGACTCAATGGACATGAATTGGAGCATAATCTGAGAAGTAGTGTAGGACAGAGGAGTCTGGCATGCTGTAGTCCATGAGGTTGCAAAAAGTGGGACATGACTTCTTGACTGAATAACAACATTACATAGTCAAAATAATTCTGAAAGTTTACAGATGATGTTTGTGAGAGGAGTATTACAGGCACTGAAAGGGGGAAAAGTCCAAAATATGTTCACACTAAGCAGAATGTACCTTGAGCCCTATGATGATGTAAGGAATTCAGTATAATCAGTGGACTAAGCTACCACACTGAATATAGAACCTCTTTTATGCACACCATTTTAAATCACATTCTGCTGATAAAAACATTATACTCTTCTCTCCTCGGTCAAGCCATTTTGGAGTCCATTTCCAAGTATATCACTGAGATCATGAACATAGCAGTTAAAGTAGTCCAGTTATTTATTTATTTTTTTATATAATCGTCTACTTTAGGATATAATTCACGGAGCCATCTCTCCCTTGAATCTTGGTGGGCATCACTATAGTTATAGGTTTGGAGGTAATAGGGATTGCTGAGGCATGAGTAGAATTGAGTTTTATGTGCAAAGCGAAACACAGAAATAGACTCTTTACGCAAAAGAAAAGGGGCTGTTTAGGCCAGCAAGAAAGACTCAGTTTGGTTTGGGATTGGAGAGACTTCAAATCTTCTAAAGCCTCCCATAATATGGCCCTAATAATTTAAGTGAGATATTGACTCACAAACCTGGTTTGAATAAAACTTCAAAAGTCTATTCTTTGGATCCTTTCTATTGTTTTGCACCAGCAACAATTTAGTTTCTCTTTCTTCACCCTAAAACAAAACTCACTCTGTGGACTACTGGTTTTAATAACAATAGTTCATAATCAAAAACTTCTTGTCATTTTATGTAAGAAAAATACCTTGTGGTTTTCAAGTCCCACTATAAGTAAGTAAGTGAAGTTGCTCAGTCGTGTCCGACTCTTTGAGACCCCATGGACTGTAGCCTACTGGGCTCTTCCGTCCATGCGATTTTCCAGGCAAGAATACTGGTGTGGGTTGCCATTTCCTTCTCCAGGAGATCTTCCCGACCCAGGGATTGAACCCGGTCTCCCACATTGTAAGCAGAGGCTTAACCATCTGAGCCACCAGGGAAGTCCCACTGTAAGTGAATGCTAATAAAAACTATAAGAAAAGGTCAACATATGGGACAAATTAAAGCTAAAACATAAAGACAGCATCAGACATATACAAAAGTACACACACATGCTCATATCTTGCATCTGTAGAAAGAGACAGTAGGAAATAATTGGGGCATTAACAGGGAAGATGAACAAGAAAGCCCCACCACTAATCAGATTTTTTTTCCTCACAACCTGGGCATTCCACAAATAAGTTTGCTGTGGGTCAAATGTCTACAGTAAAGCTAGGTCAATTTAAACTGTGCTGAGAGTTATTTCAAGTATTACATAGAAAACTATATAGCAATGAGCCTTATTCTAATCAGGGCCTACCTGATCCATCATCCTCACCAATGGCTGCTTAGATGGCCTTAGGTATTTGTCCAATTCCCCAGTGACTCAGTGGTAAAGAATTCACCCGCAGTGAAAGAGATGTGGGCTCGACCCCTGGGTCAGGAAGATCCTCTGGAGAAGGGCATGGCCACCCACTCCAGTATTCTTGCCAGAAGAATCCCATGGACAGAGGAGTCTGGTGGGCTGCAGTCCATGGGGTCACAGAGTTAGACATGACTGAAGCAACTGAGCACTCTAAAGTAGCAATCTTTAAACTTTTTTGATTGCAAAATGTGAGAAAAATGCATATTATCCCTGGTGGTCCAGTGGTTAAGAATCTGCCTGTCAGTGCACGGGACACAAGTTTGATCCCCGGTCAGGAAGATTCCACATGATGTGGGGCAAATAAGCCTGGTTGCCACAACTACTGGGCCCATTAGCTGCAACTACTGAAGACTGCACCCTAGAGCCCATGCTCTTCAGGAAAAGAAGCCACCACAATGAGAAGCTTGTGCATGGCAACTGGAGAATAGGCCTTCCTTGCCACAACTAGAGAAAATCTGTGCACAGCGACAAAGACCCAGCACAGCCAAATATAAATAAATTTTAAAAATGAACTCAGTAGTCATATTAATATATGTTTGCATATGTGCACACATGTGTAGTCTAACTGTATACTCTGCACAGAGGGCACACTGATATTTTTATTTAATTGTATTTATTTGAAATGCTATTTTGTGGCCCACTACATTAATCTCATGAGCTACTATGGTTTTCATGCCACAGTCTGAAAAGCATTAAAGTCTTTCACAAAATATCCCCAATGATAATTAAACACTGATACAGAAGTACATGGATGTACACATTAAAAGCTCCATTTCATTCCTTTTCCTTTGAAGTTCAGTGTTTAAAATATAAAGGACATCTTTGATATGGATTTTAAGAGCTACTGCAAGATGTATAGCTGCTGATGAAATGTAGATTCCATCTGCAAAACTGCCCATTAAAGTTCAGATAACAGTATATGTTTTGCACAAGCCAAGTGTCACATGGCACAGACTGGAACTTACAGGTAAAAAGGTCAGTAGATGCATATGGCCTCTCATTCTCCTGGCATCCTGCCTAAGCTGTGCTTGGGCTGAGGTGTAGCTGAATGCCATGAATTGTTGTGTTGCAGCAAATATCAGTAGATCTTAGCTCTCCACTATGTTTCCATTTTGAGACAAATGTGAGAGTTGTATTTCACATGGCAAGGAATAAACAGTTTGACCTCAAGCACCAAGCCATTTGAGCTTAGATGCTGGCTGTCCAGGGGTCCCTGGAAAACGCCAGCTGTTCAGAAGCTGGAGACTTTTCCCTTTCTCTCCTCGTTAGTCCTGTGAAAATTTATGTTTGTTCATAGAGTCTCCTGTTTGGACAAAGGGAGACTATTGGTCAAGTGGAAATATGTAGCCTCTGCACAGTGAGAGGAGCTGTTATCAGTACCAGGTCTAGCTCCTTGCTTATCAGCCCAGGTTGAGTCCTGGAAGAAGGCTACTTTTCTGTCTCTGTAATATCTTTCATATTAATATGTTCTGCTGTTTTCTGTGCGTCCCAAGAGATATTTCATAACTTGCTTCCATCCAAATTCAACTATGGTCCTATGAATTCATCTTGTTCACCAGGGGTTAAGTTCCACAGGCCCAATAGAAGGAAGCTGAAAACTGACATCAGGTTGAAGAATGACCTCTGGGGCTGGAGTGGAGCCATTCAGGAAACATAAATGCTCGGGTCCTAGTGACCCACAGCCACCCAGCTATCTGATGACATGAATGTGGTTATTTGGTGGTTAGGTGTTAGAATGAGAAGTCACAAATTTCCTTTGAGCACTTCCTGAATGCACTGCACTGACAACTGGGATCAGGAGGGGAAAAAAGGAAAGTAAAATTTGGTTGTACCTTTGCCGATTAAGGGGAAAAGGTAAGAAAAATTAAATAAAAGATCAGGTCTTTTAATGCTTTATAGTGCTCTCACTCTAAAATAATGATGATAACTTCTCAAACCACTTCTGAGAGGGACAAAGACATAGAGGAAGGAAGAAACCTCCTGTTCCCAACTTCAGGTATTTCCATCAAAGCAGCCCAGCTATGTAGAATATATAGGAGTCAGTTTAAAATTATATTCGAATTTACTTACAAAATGCTAATTTCTCATCATAGCCCCCGTTCTCTTCTTCCCCTCCATATACTTATGAGTTATGTAAATACAAATAAACTTATGAGTTATGTAAGAACAAGTATGAGAATAGTAACCATGCACATAGATCACTTTCCTCACTAACAGGTACTGTCTTTACCAGCATAACTTTACTATTCCAGGAAGCTCTTGCTCAGGAAGGTAAAAGTTGTAAATGACTTCATTGTTCATTCCCAGCCTAAAAGATCCATAAACTATTCAGTGAGAAGTGCCAAACAATATTTTCAACCCCAGGACTCATGAAAAACTTGTTTCAAAGTCCTTCCCTTGCTGTGTCCATCAATCCTAAACCATTATCTAATAATTTTTATCCAATCCCATTAATACCAGCCCCCAAAAAACTGAAGGAATTGTTTTCCACTAGACTTCAAAATATGCATAAATGTCACTTCTGCCTTCTTACTTCTGAAGTGCTTCTGTTGAGGTAGAGCTCCCCATCACCATATTGTACAATAAAGTCAGCTTTGCCTTATCAATAGGCTACATGGCTGATACTTTGGGGAACATGTTAGTCATCATTGCCTTGTACCATGTGACAATAGAGTAAGCCTAGACCCTAGATCCAATATTTATGCGTATTTCTGAGCCATGTATCTACCGAATGGAGACAGGTATATTCAGTGAAAGCAGCAGCAGCCCAGAGATTTTCCAGGAAGTGCTTTCTAAGGAGGTCTCTGCAGCATGGAAGTTTTGCCTGTCTTTGCTATGAGACTTGCTGAAATGTCCCAAACTTCTTGCAAGTCACCTCAGAGGAAGAAGACAATTGAATACCTCATCTCTTCATGTCTTCTTTTTAACTACTCTGAAGATTCTATGAGAAGAAAATATCTAGTGTTTTCTTACATGTAAATAACACCGAGTTAGAAAACGCAATAGAGGGGAAAAACATTTTTAACAGCAATACAGTACAATAATGAAATGCATAGGATTAAACAATACAAGTTTGAAAAACTAATATGAAGAAAATAATGCAAGCCTTTGGAGGGACATGCAAACGGCTTGAAGAATTGAGAAGTGATTTTTTTTCCCGCCCTTGGATAGAAAGACTCTGGAGTAGAAAGACGGTGATTCTCAGTCAAGATCAAGATGGTAGATTACGAGGATGTGAAACTCACCTCCCCCAGGAACACTGAAAAATATATCTACAGGTAGAGCAATTCTCACTGAAAACTAACGTGAGACTAGCAGAAAGAATCTTGTACAACCAAGGATATACAAAAAAAAAGATTCACACAAAGTCAGATAGGAAGGGAAGAAAAGCAATCAGGTTGAAATCTGTGCCCCTGGAAGGGAACAAAGAAGAGAGGGATCATCTATGGGGAATGAGCAGTGAGAGACACAGGTAGGGTGCCCAAGACCTGGGGCCTGACACTGGAAAGACAAGTTCCCATAGTTGGTTAGAAAACTAGTGGGACTAACAGGAGGGCTGTAAGAAACCTAGACTCTGCTTGTGAAGAGCATGCACATACTTATTTACCCCTGAAACAGATGGAGAAAGCAGATTGAAACTGCACCAGACTCTGGTCAGTCTCCTGTGACTACTTCACAGTGCACCCCAGCCTGAGCCAAGTGCCTGCTCTGTCCTTATTTGCTTCACACTAGCATGAGGGCTGCTCAGGCCAAACAAGAGTTCCGTTGTGGATGAAGATTTAGAATAAATTTGAATGGGACAAGGTTAGCTATTAATGGTGCTCATAAAAGCAGCACATCAGGAGTGACTTGGGACTCTGACCAGGGCACTGCAACAGCCAGTGCCCAGATACATGCAGAACAAATGTTCAAGACCCTCTTGCTTCCCTCTGGGACAAAGATGCCAGTGCTGGGAAGGGGGAGAGCACACACTTAGAAGGAAGGGAGCCAGCTCAAATCCTTAGGTTTTTCTGACCCTTAGGTCTTCTGCTCCAACAACTTGGGACCCACCCAAATAGGATGATGTTGGTCACTGAGTAGAGGAGAAGTTCCAGCTCACATTTGAGTCTGGCTCTAGTTTCTCTAGATGCAGCTCCCACCAAGGTGCTAGCTTTCAGAACACACTGGGGAAAGATGTGACTCGTGCTCATATCAGATCCAGCTCTCTCACCAAAGCCACTGGGCACACAGTTTGTATAGCGATTCTCTCCCACACGAGGACATAATTTCAAAATCACAGTTGGTCACAGTTTCAGAAACCTATAATTGGTCACAGTTACAAAAATATGTTACTTTTCTATAGACTAATAATGAAATAAGGACTTGGAAGGAAGGCTATGGCAAACCTAGACAGTGTATTAAAAAGCAAAGACATCATTTTGAATATTCATTGGAAGGACTGAGGCTGAAGCTGAAGCGCCAGTACTCTGGCCACCTGAGAAGAACAGCCAACTCACTGGAAAAGACCCTGATGCTGGCAAAGACTGAAGGCAAGAGGAGAAGGGGATGACAGAGGATGAGATGGTTGGATAGCATCACTGATTCAAGGGACATGAACTTGGATGAACACCGGAAGATGGTGAGGGACAGGGAAGCTTGGTGTGCTGCAGTCTGTGGGGTCACAAATAGTCAGACATGACCTAACGATTGAACAGCAACAAATAATGAAATATCAGAAGAGAAATCAAGGAGGGATCAAGATGGCAGAAGAGTAGGGTGATTCACCCAGGGCACCTACTGAACGCGGCCAGAAGACCTCAGACTTCTGAAAGGGCAAGATGACTTCCATGTAAATGAGTAAGACAAAAGGAAAAATAAATAAAAGAGAGAAAAAGGAATCTAGACTGGACTTGATCCCCAGGGAGGGAGCTGTGAAGAAGGAAAGTTTCTCACACCTGGGGAAGTTGCCTTACTGGTGAGAAGATCAGCCTGGATGGAGGTGGAGCTTTGGAGTCTCAGAGGAGAGTGAAGCAACTGGATTGCAGTAAGAAAAATGGAGAGTGACCTGCATAGGTGGTGGATACTGCTGCCCTGAGCTCTTAGACTGATGCTCATCTACTGATGTGGGCAGGGGCTAGATGCTAAAGTTTGGGCTTTGGAGGTCAGACTCAGGGGAGAGGACATGGGTTGG
Source organism: Nanger dama (assembly GCA_917880005.1). Classification (NCBI taxonomy): domain Eukaryota; kingdom Metazoa; phylum Chordata; class Mammalia; order Artiodactyla; family Bovidae; genus Nanger; species Nanger dama. The sequence goes on along the minus strand of CAKJTW010000423.1, from coordinate 15,225 downwards.
CTGTGTGGAGACAGCTTGAAGAGGCTGGAGTGTGGCAATGAGGTGTACTCAGAAGAAGCCTGGGCCCACTATAGTGGCAAGGTGCCACTGTTGGGGTCCCACAAGGAGAAGAGTGGGACTGCCATAGATGCTTATTTCCCTTTGTATGCTCTCAGGCAACAGGATACTACTTACACAAGCTCTGCAGGTGGGTGTGAGCCACTGCCACCATCCTGGGCTGCTACTATGAGACCCACATGCAGGGGCCAAGCACTACCTCCACTGTCCCTAGCACATGCAGGCTGCTGTTGCTGCTGCTATAAAACCTGTAAGCAGGCACCAAACACTCCCCTTGTTGTACCAGGAGGACACCCACCACCTCAACCCCCTACCAAGACGCCCATGAGCACGAGCCAAGCGCTGCCCCTGCTGTACTGGAGGAGCATGTGGGTCGTGAGCAGGCACTAAATGCTACCCCTGCTGTCGTGGGAATGCATGAGCCACTGCTGCTGCTAAGAAACCCATGAGCAGGCAATGATCTGTCCCTGCCATCCTGTGAGTATGCAAGAGCCACTGCATCTACACACCCCATATCAAGGAGATAATGCCCAGCGCACAGTAAAGAAAGATAGAGCAAGCATCCAAACTAAAAGAGCCCTTCAATTCCAGATAAGATGACAGAGTAGGACTTGAGCTCACCTCATCTCACAAAAACATCAAAATCATAACTATGGGCTAAATAGCCATCAACAAAATGACTAGAACACACCAAAAAAAAAAAAAACCCACAAAAATGATATTTTACAACTAAAGGCACAGAAAAAAATCACAGGACAGTAAGGTGGACAATTTCAGGACATAATCAAATACCATAGCCACCAGGTGGATGCCCCACAAAGTAGAAAATAATTCTTTCACAGAGTTTCTTCCCCAGCAGTGAGAGTTCTGAGATCCATGTCAGGCTTCCCACCCTGAGGGTCTGACATTGACAGGTAGAAACCCCAGAGCATTTGGCTTTGAAGGCCAGCAGGGCTTGAGTGCAGGAGTCCCGCAGGACTTGGGGAAGCAGAGTCCATTTTTGGAGGGCACACACAAAGTTTGGCAAGCACTGCAACTCAGCAAAAAAACAAAGACTTCATAAGAGCCTGGTCTGGACCAGTCTGTGGGTCTTGGTAGGTCTCTTGGAGAGACAGGAGTGGTATGTGGCTCACTATGGAGAGTAGGGAAACTGGTGATGAAGGCCTCAGGGAATATTGACTGGCGTGAGCTCTCCTGGAAATCACCATTTTGACACCAAAACCTGGCCACACCCAATAGCCTGCAAGCTCCAGTACTGGTGTGCTGGTCAAGCAACCATCAGGGTGGAAACACACCCCACCCATCATCAGATAGGCTGCCTAAAGGGATACTGAGCTCACAGACACCTCTAAACATACACCTTGGCATGACCCTACCCACCAGAGGGACAAACCTGGATCCAACCAGCAGTGGGTAGGCAACAGTCCCCTCCACCAGGAAGCTTGCACAGGCCCTGGACCAAACTCATCCACGAAGAGGCAGAAACCAGAAGCAAGAGGAACTGCAACTCTGCAGCCATCAGAGAAGAGACCACAAACAGAAATTTAGACAAAATAAGACAGCAGTAAATATGTTCCAAAGGAAGGAGCAAGATTAAAACCCCAGAAGAACAACTAAGTGAAATGGAGATATGGTGTGGGCAATAGTTGTCTTGTTCCTGAATTCAGCAGGAAAATGTTCACCTTTTCACCATTGAGTATTGTGTTGGCTGTGGGGTTGTCATTAATGCCCCCTTTTATGTGGAAATATGTCCCCTCGCTTGGAAGAGAGCATGGCAAACCACTCCAGTATTCTTGCCTGGAGAACCCCATGAATGGAAGAGCCTGGTGGTGGCAAAGAGAGGGACATGACTCAAGTGACTTAGCGTGCAAGCACGTACATGTCCCCTCTAAAACCACTTTGGTGAGAATTTTAATTCTGGATGAATGTTGAATTTTGTCAAATACTCTCTCTGCATCTATTGAGATGGTCATGAGAATTTTGTCTTTCCTTTTGTTAGTGTGGTGTATCACACTGATCGAGTTGCATATGTTGAAAGATCCTTGTGACCCTGGAAAGCATGCAGCCTGATCATGGTGTATTATCCTTTTTATGTGTAGCTGGGTTCAGGTTGGTCAATTTTTGTTGAGGATTTCTATTTCTATATTCATCAAAGATATTGACCTATAAAGTTCCTTTCCTGTCATGTCTGGTTTCAGTTTCAGGGTGATGGTGGCATCATAGAAGGAATTTGGGAGGACTCCATCTTCTTCAGTTTTTCTGGAATAGTTTGAGAAGGATGGATATCGGTTCTTTTTTTCCCCCATGTTTGGTAGAATGCCCTAGTGAAGCTGTCTGCTCCTGGACATTTGTTTGCAGTGTTTCTTTTAAAATTATTGCAGCTTCTATATCACTTCCAGTCAGCAGTCTGTTGAAATTATCTGTTTCTTCTTGACTCAGACTTGGCAGGCTGCAGTTTTCTGTTAATAGGAACTTGTCCATTTCTTCCAGGTAGTTTAATTTGTTTGCATATAACTTTTCATACCATTCTCTTACAAAGTTTTGCATTTCTGTGGTATTGGTTGTTATTTCTGCTCTTTCATTTCTCATTTTCTTTATTTGGGCCCTCTTTCTTCTTGGTGAGCTTGGCTAGAGATTTGACGATTTCATCTTTTCAAAAAAACAGCTCATGGTTTGTTGTTTTATTGACCTTTTCCTTAAAAACAAAAAACAAACAAACAAACAAAAAACACCCAAAACTCAGCTTTATCTATTTATTTAACTTTACAATATTGTATTTCCTTTGCCATACATTAACATGAATCTGCCATGGGTGTACATGTGTTTATTTTCTGTTGCTGTTTTCTTTTTAATCTCAATTTTATTTCCTCTTAGATATTTTTTATTTCCTTCCTTCTGTTGACTTTGGGTTTTGTTAATTCTTTCTTTTTTCTAATTCTTTTAGGTGGTATATTAGCTTGTTTATCTGAGATTTTTCTTGCTTCCTGAGGAAGGGCTGTATCACTATGAACCTCCTTCTTAGAACTGCTTTTCCTGTATTCCACAGGTTTTGTAAAATTGTGTTTTCATTTTCATTTGTCTCAAGGCATTTTCTAACTTCCTTGAGTTCATTTTCACCCACTGTGTGTGTGTGTTTTGCTTTGTTTTTAGTATTATATTGTTTAGTCTCCATATGTTCATTCTTATCCCATTTTCCTTCTGTAGTTGATTTCTAGGTTCATACCTTTGTGGTACAAAAAGATGATTGAAATCATCTCTATCATCTTAAATTTGGTCTATCCTAGAGAACATCCCATTAGCACTCAAAAACATCTTGTATTCTTGCTTTGCCGGGATGTTAGTGTCCTGGAGATATCAATTATACTCAACTGGTCTGTTGTGTCATTTAGAATCTCTGTTGTTTTATTGATTTTCTGTCTGGATGATCTGTCCATTGATGTCAGTAGGGTGTTAATGTCTCCTACTATCATTGTATTATTGTCAGTTTCTCCCTTTATGTCTGCTAGTATTTGCTTTATATAGTTAGGTGCTCCTGAATTGGATGTATATATGTTCACAGGTATAATATCCTCTTCTTGAATTGATCCATTGATCCCTTTATCATTATATAATGCCCACCTTTTTGTCTTCCTTTACAGTCTTTGTTTTAAAATCCTTTTTTTCCCCTCTGATGAATGTTGCTACCTTTGCTTTCTTGTCATTTCCATTTCTATGAAATATCTTTTTATATGTGCTCATATGCCATCTGTGTGTCTTTCACCGTAAGTGAATCTCTTGTAGGCAGCATATTGAAGGTTACTGTTTGTTTTATCTTAATACATTCTGTCACAGTGTCTTTTTCAAATTAAATTTGTTTCTTTTTGATTGAAGGACAATTGCTTTGCAATAGTGTGTTGTTTTCCGCTAAACATCAACATAAATCAGCCATAGGTAAACCTATGTCCCCTCCCTCTTGAACCACCCTCCAACCTCTCTCCCCATCCCACCCCTTTAGGTTTTTACAGAGCCCTGGTTTGAGTTCCCTGAGTCATACAGCAAATTCCTATTAGCTATTTATTTTACATATGGTACTGTATGTTACTCTCTCCATACATCCCACCATCTCTTTCTTCCCCCACCCTGTGCCCATAAGTCTGTTCTCTAGGCCTATATCTCCATTGCTGCTTTGGGAATAATTTCAACAGTACCATCTTTCTAGATTCCATGTATGTGCATTAGTATACCATATTTGTTTTTATCTTTCTGACTTACTTCACACTGTATAATAGGTTCTAGGTTCACCCCCCACATTAGAGCTTACTCAAATGTGTTCCTTTTTATGACTAATATTCCATTGTATATCTGTAGAACAATTCTTTATCAGTTCATCTGTTGATGGGCATCTACATGGCTTCCATATCCTAGCTAATGCAAATAGTGCTGCAATGAACATTGGGGTACATGTGTCTGTTTCAATTTGGTCTCCTCAGTGTATAAGTCTACTAGTGGAATTGCTGGGTCAAATGGCACTTTTATTCCTAGTTCTTAAGGAATCTGTATTCTGTCTTTCATAGTGGCCGTATCAATTTACATTTCCACCAACAGGGCAAGAGAGTTCCCTTTTCTCCACATGCTCTCCAGCACTTATTGTTTATAGATTTTTTGATGATGGCCATCCTGTCCAGTGTGAGATGATATCTCACTGTAGTTTAGATTTGCATTTCTCTAATTTTCATGTGTTTATCAGCCATCTGTATGACTTCTTTGGAGAAATGTTTGTTTAGGTCTTTTGCCCACTGTTTGATTGGGTTGTTTGTTTTTCTGGTATTGACTTGTAGGAGCTTTTGTATATTTTGGAAATTAATCCTCTCTAAATAGTTTCATTTGTTATTATTTTCTCCCATTCTTAGGGTTATCTTTTCACCATGTTAATAGTTTTCTCTGCTGTTCAAAAGCTTTTAAGTTTAGTCAGGTCCGACTTGTTTATTTTTATTTCCACTAGTCTAGGAGGTGGGTCATAGAAGATCTTGCTATGATTTGTGTCATAGAATGTTCTATGTTTTCCTCTAAGAGTTTCATTGTTTCTGATCTTGCGTCTTTAATCCATTTTGAGTTTATCTTTGTGTATGCTGTTTGGAAGTGTTTTAATTTCATTCCTTTACACATAGCTGTCCAGCTTTCCCAGCAGCACATAGTAAAGTGACTATCTTTGCCCCATTGTATATTCTTGTCTCCTTTGTCAAAGATAAGATGCTCAGAGGTATGTGGGTTTATCTCTGGGATTTCTATCTTATTCCATTGGTCTATATTTTCTATTTTTGAGCCAATACCATACTGTCTTGATGACTGTAGCTTTGTAGCATAGCCTGAAGTCTGGAAGGTTGATTCTTCCAGCTCCATTCTTCTTTCTCAAGATTTCTTTGTCTATTCAGTGTCTTTTGTGTTTCCATATGAGATGTGAGATTTTGGTGGTGGTTGTTCTAGTTCTATGAAAAATACCATTGGTAATTTGATAGGGATCGCATTGAATCTGTAGATTGCTTTTGGTAATGTTGTAATTTTCACAATGTTGATTCTTCCAACCTAGGAACATGGAATAGCTCTTCACTTGTTTATGTCGCCCTTGATTTCTTTCATCAGTGTCCTACGATTTTCTTTATACAGCCCTTTTGTCTCCTTAGGTCGGTTTATTCCTAGGTATTTTATTCTTTGTGTTGCAATGGTAAATGGGATTGATTCCTTAATTTCTCTTTCTGATTTTTCATTGCTACTGTATAGGAATGCAAATGTTTAATGTGTATTACCATTGTATCCTGCAACTTTACTAAATTCACTGATCAGCTCTAATAATTTTCTGATACAATCTTTAGGGTTTTCCATGTATGGTAGCATGTCGTCTGCAAACAGTGAGAGATTTACGTCTTCTTTCCCAATCTGGGTTTTTAAAAATTTCACCATGACAAAAAATTACTATTGTTTTCAATGGGAGGAAAATCCCAGTCCAGTCCAAGGCCACCACTGTAAATCTCTTATCCTAGTAAATGCCATTGTAATCTCTACCCTGTTTTCTGGAGACTGTTTAAACCTTGGCAACAACCTAGACTATATTTCCGTTGTGAGGTTATTTGATGGTGTCAGAGAATGGGCACCTTTTAAAACACCGGTTAGCTCAAGCTAGTAAGATCTTGTATTTATAGATTGCCCTGTATTTAAAAATAATATTGATACATTTTGTCATTCAGCACCCAATCAAATATATAAAGAGGAGCTAACTGAGTCATTAGTTGCTCCAGCCACAGGACTTGAAAAGGTCAGCTTTCATTCCAGTCCCAAAGAAGGGCAATGCCAAAGAATGTTCAAACTACCATACGGTTGTGCTCATTTCACATGCTAGCAAGATAATGCTCAAAAACCTTCAAGCTAGGCTTCAGCAGTACCTGAAGTGAAAATCTCCAGATGTACAAGTGGGATTTGAAGAGGCAGGGGAACCAGAGATCAAATTGCCAACAATCGTTGGATCATGAAGAAAGGAAGGGAGTTCCAGAAAAATCTTCTACTTCAACTTCATTGACTATGCTAAAGCCTTTCACTGTGTGGATCAAAACAAACTGTGGAAAATTCTTAAAGAGTTGGGAATACCAGACCACCTTACCTGCCCTCTGAGGAACCTTTATGCAGGTCAAGAAGCAGAAGTTAGGATGGCACATGGAACAACAGACTGGTTCCAAATTGGGAAAGGAGTATCTCAAGGCTGCATATTGTCACTTTGCTGTTTTAAATTATATGCAGAGTACATCATGTGACATGGCAGGCTGGATGAATCACAAGCTGGAATCAAGACTGGTGGGGGAAATGTCAATAACCTTAGATATGCAGATGATACCACCCTAATGGCAGAAAGTGAAGAGAAGCTAAAGAGCTTCTTGATGAAGGTGAAAGAGGAGAGTGAAAAAGCTGGCTTAACACTCAACATTCAAAAAACTAAGATCATGGCATTCAGTTCCATCACTGTAAAGCAAACAGAAGGGGAAAAAATGAAAAGAGATAATCATGATGCTGTGATGACTCATCTCGAGCCAGACATCCTGGAATGTGAAGTCAAGAGGGCCTTAGAAAGCATCACTATGAACAAAGCTAGTGGAACTGATGGAATTCCAGTGGAGCTGTTTCACGTCCTGAAGGATGATGCTGTGAAAGTGCTGCACTCAATATGCCAGGAAATGTGGAAAACTCAGCAGTGGCTACAGGATGGGAAAAGGTCAGTTTTCATTCCAATCCCAAAGAAAGGCAATGCCAAAGAATGCTCAGACTACCACACAGTTGCACTCATCTCACATGCTAGTCAAGTAATGCTCAAAATTCTCCAAGCCCGGCCTCAGCAATACGTGAAGTGTGAACTCCCTGATGTTCAAGCTGGGTTTAGAAAAGGCAGAGGAACCAGAGATCAAAATGCCACCATCCACTGGATCATGGAAAAAGCAAGAGAGTTCCAGAAAAACATCTACTTCAGCTTTTTGACTATGCCAAAGCCTTTGACAGTGTGGATCACAATCAACTGTGGAAAATTCTGAAAGAAATGGGAATACTAGATCACCTGACCTGTTTCTTGAGAGATTCGTATGCAGGTCAGGAAGCAACAGTTAGAACTGGACATGGAACAACAGACTGATTCCAAATAGGAAAGGGAGTACGTCAAGGCTGTATATTGTCACCCTGCTTATTTAACTTATATGCAGAGTACATCATGAGAATCGCTGGGCTAGAAGAAACACAAGCTGGAATCAAGATTGCTGGGAGAAATATCAGTAACCTCAGATATGCAGATGACACCATCCTTATGGCAGAAAGGGAAGAGGAGCTAAAGAGCCTCTTGATGAAAGTGAAAGAGGAGAGTGAAAAAGTTGGCTTAAAGCTCAACATTCAGAAAACGAAGATCATGGCCTCTGGTCCCATCACTTCTTGGGAAATAAATGGGGAAACAGTGGAAACAGTGTCAGACTTTATTTTGGGGGGCTCCAAAATCACTGCAGATGGTGAATGCAGCCATGAAATTAAAAGACGCTTGCTCCTTGGAAGAAAAGTTATGACCAACCTAGATAGTATATCCAAAAGCAGAGACATTACTTTGCTGACTAAGGTCCGTCTAGTCAAGGCTATGGTTTTTCCTGTGGCCATGTATGGATGTGAGAGTTGGACTGTGAAGAAAGCTGAGTGCTGAAGAATTGATGCTTTTGAACTGTGGTGTTGGAGAAGACTCTTGAGAGTCCCTTGGACTGCAGGGAGATCCAACCAGTCCACCAGCCCTGGGATTTCTTTGGAAGGAATGATGCTAAAGCTGAAACTCCAGTACTTCGGCCACCTCATGCGAAGAGTTGACTCATTGGAAAAGACTCTGATGCTGGGAGGGATTGGGGGCAGGAGGAGAAGGGGACGACCAAGGATGACATGGCTGGATGGCATCACGGACTCGATGTACACGAATCTGAGTGAGTTCCAGGAGATGGTGATGAACAGGGAGGCCTGGTGTGCCGTGATTCATGGGGTCGCAAAGAGTCGGACACGACTGAGCGACTGAACTGAACTGAACTGTGACAAACTTTGCCCTAATAGGTGGGGGCTGTCACAAAATCCCTGGGGCAAAACTCTCCAGGTTAACTGAGGAGCTGGCTGAGTAGGGTCTTCAAAGGCAAGTAGAAATTTACTTTCCTCTGCCAAAGGCACAGAGTAAAAGGCATCTTTTAAATCAATTACTGAGAAATAGTTGTCTCGGTCAGGAATTTCAGACAATAGAATATAAGGATTAGGCACCACAGGGTGGAAAGGAGCTACAGCCTCATTTATTATTCATACATCTTGAACTAGCCTTCATTTATCATTCGGTTTCTTTATGCCCAAAATAGGTGTGTTGCGTGGACTGTTACAGGGATTTAATAACCCCCGCTCCTTTAAATTTTCAATGATGGGTTTTAACCCTTCCTTAACCTCAGGTTTCAGTGGATACTACTTTTTATGTGGTTTTTGAGCTGGACAACTACAGGAATAGCATTTTGTGCTCAACTCACAGATTTTCCATCAGCCCACACTCTAGGATTTACATTTTGTTTAATTAAAGGGAAAGAAAGGGACGCTCCATAATCATGAAAACGGAAGCATGGACCTTGCTCAGTATCAGTTCCGTTCAGTTCAGTCGCTCAGTCATGTCCGACTCTAAGTGACCCCATGAATCGCAGCACGCCAGGCCTCCCTGTTCATTACCATCTCTCAGAGGCCACTCAGAATCACGTCCATTGAGTCCGTGATGCCATCCAGCCATCTCCTCCTCGGTCATCCCCTTCTCCTCCTGCCCCCAATTCCTCCCAGCATCGAAGTCTTTTCCAATGAGTCAACTCTTCGCATGAGGTGGCCAAAGTACTGGAGTTTCAGCTTTAGCATCGTTCCTTCCAAGGAAACCCCAGGGTTGATCTCCTTCAGAATGGACCGGTTGGATCTCCTTGCAATCCAAAGGACTCTCAAGAGTTCTCCAACACCACAGTTCAAAAGCGTCAATTCTTCGGCGCTCAGCCTTCTTCACAGTCCAACTCTCACATCCATACATGACCACAGGAAAAACCATAGCCTTGACTAGACGGACCTCAGTCGGCAAAGTAATGTCTCTGCTTTTGAATATACTATCTAGGTTGGTCATAACTTTTCTTCCAAGGAGTAAACGTTTTCTAATTTCATGGCTGCAGTCACTATCTGCAGTGATTTTGGAGCCCCCCAAAATAAAGTCTGACACTGTTTCCACTGTTTCCCCATCTATTTCCCATGAAGTGATGGGACCAGATGCCATGGTCTTCATTTTCTGAATGTTGAGCTTTAAGCCAACATTTTCACTCTCCTCTTTCACTTTCATCAAGAGGCTCTTTAGCTCCTCTTCCCTTTCTGCCATAAGGGTGGTGTCATCTGCATATCTCAGGTTATTAATATTTCTCCCAGCAATCTTGCTTCCAGCTTGTGTTTCTTCCAGTCCAGCATTTCTCATGATGTACCCTGCATACAAGTTCAATACGCAGAAAAATTATACAGCCTTGACGTACTGCTTTTCCTATTTGGAACCAGTTTATTGTTCCATGTCCAGTTCTAACTGTTTCTTCCTGACCTGCATACAGATTTCTCAAGAGGCAGGTTAGGTGGTCTGGTACTCCCATCTCTTTCAGAATTTTCCACAGTTTATTGTGATCCACACAGTCAAAGGTGTTGGCATAGTCAGTGAAGCAGAAATAGTTGTTTTTCTGGAACTCTCTTGCTTTTTCGATGATCCAGCAGATGTTGGCAATTCGATCTCTGGTTCCTCTGCCTTTTCTTAAACCAGCTTGAACATCAGGGAATCCATGGTTCACGTATTACTAAAGCCTGGCTTGGAGAATTTCGAGCATTACTTGACTAGCATGTGAGATGAGTCCAATTGTGCAGTAGTTTGGGCATTCTTTGACATTGCCTTTCTTTGGAGTTGGAATGAAAACTGACCTCTTCCAGTCCTGCGGCCACTGCTGAGTTTTCCACATTTCCTGGCATATTGAGTGCAACACTTTCACAGCATCATCTTTCAGGACTTGAAACAGCTCCACTGGAATTCCATCAGTTCCACTAGCTTTGTTCGTAGTGATGCTTTCTAAGGCCCACTTGACTTCACATTCCAGTATGTCTGGCTCGAGATGAGTCATCACATCATCATGATTATCTGGGTCATGAAGATCTTTTTGTACAGTTCTTCCATGTATTCTTGCCACCTCTTCTTAATATCTTCTGCTTCTGTTAGATCCATACCATTTCTGTCGTTTATCAAGCCCATCTTTGCATGAAATGTTCCCTTGGTATCTCTAATTTTCTTGAAGAGATCTCTAGTCTTTCCCATTCTGATGTCTCCCTCTATTTCTTTGCACTGATCACTGAGGAAGGCTTTCTTATCTCTTCTTGCTCTTCTTTGGAACTCTGCATTCAGATGCTTATATCTTTCCTTTTCTTCTTTGCTTTTCGCCTCTCTTCTTTACACAGCTATTTGTATTGCCTCCACAGACAACCTTTTTGCATTTCTTTTCCATGGGGATGGTCTTGATCCCTGTCTCCTGTACAATGTGACGAATCGCATTCCATAGTTCATCAGGCACTCTATCTATCAGATCGAGGCCCTTCAATCTATTTCTCACTTCCACTGTATAATCATAAGCGATTTGATTTAGGTCATACCTGAATGGTCTAGCGGTTTTCCCTACTTTCTTCAAGTTAAGTCTGAATTCGGTAAGAAGGAGTTCATGATCTGAGCCACAGTCAGCTCCTGGTCTTGCTTTTGCTGACTGTATAGAGCTTCTCCATCTTTGGCTGCACAGAATATAATCAATCTGATTTTGGTGTTGACCATCTGGTGATGTCCATGTGTAGAGTCTTTCCTTGGGTTGTTGGAAGAGGGTGTCTGCTATGACCAGGGCATTTTCTTGGCAAAACTCTATTAGTCTTTGCCCTGCTTCATTCCGCATTCTAAGGGCAAATTTGCCTGTTACTCCAGGTGTTTCTTGACTTCCTACTTTAGCATTCCAGTCCCCTATAATGAAAAGGACATCTTTTTTGGGTGTTAGTTCTAAAAGGTCTTGTAGGTCTTCATAAAACCGTTCAACTTCAGCTTCTTCAGTGTTACTGGTTGGGGCATAGACTTGGGTAACTGTGATACTGGATGGTTTGCCTTGGAAATGAACAGAGATCATTCTGTCGTTTCTGAGATTGCATCCAAGTACTGCATTTCGGACTCTTTTGTTGACCATGATGGCTAGTCCATTTCTTCTGAGAGATTCCTGACCGCAGTAGTAGATATAATGGTCACTGAGTTAAATTCACCCGTTCCCGTCCATTTTAGTTCGCTGATTGCTAGAATGTCGACGTTCACCCTTGTCATCTCTTGTTTGACCACTTCCAATTTGCCTTGATTCATGGACCTGACATTCCAGGTTCCTATGCAATATTGCTCTTTACAGCATCGGACCTTGCTTCTATCACCAGCCACATGCACAACTGGGTATTGTTTTTGCTTTGGCTCCATACCTTCTTTTTTTTCTGGAGTTATTTCTCCACTGATCTCCAGTAGCATATTGGGCACCTCATGACCTGGGGCGTTCCTCTTTTGGTATCCTATCATTTTGCCTTTTCATACTGTTCATGGGGTTCTCAAGGCAAGAATACTGAAATGGCTTGCCATTCCCATCTCCAGTGGACCACGTTCTGTCAGCCCTCTCCGCCATGACTTGCCCATCTTGGGTTGCCCCACAGGCATGGCTTGGTTTCATTGAGTTAGACAAGGCTGTGGTCCAAGTGTGATTAGACTGACTAGTTTCCTGTGAGTATGGTTTCAGTGGGAAATAGATGGGGAAACAGTGGAAACAATGTCAGACTTTATTTTGGGGGGCTCCAAAATCCCTGCAGATGGTGACTTCAGCCATGAAATTAAGAGACACTTACTTCTTGGAAGAAAAGCTATGACCAACCTAGATAGTGTATTCAAAAGCAGAGACATTACTTTGCCCACTAAGGTCTGTCTAGTCAAGGCTATGGTTTTTCCCGTGGTCACGTATGGATGTGAGAGTTGGACTGTGAAGAAGGCTGAGCGCCACATAATTGATGCTTTTGAACTGTGATGTTGGAGAAGACTCTTGAGAGTCCCTTGGACTGCATGGAGATCCAACCCGTCCATTCTGAAGGAGATCAACCCTGGGATTGCTTTGGAAGGAATGATGCTACGGCTGAAAATCCAGTACTGCGGCCACCTCATGCGAAGAGTTGACTCAATGGAAAGGACTCTGATGCTGGGAGGGATTGGGGGCAGGAGGAGAAGGGGACGACGGAGGATGAGATGGCTGTATGGCATCACAGACTCGATGGACGTGAATCTGAGTGAACTCCGAGAGATAGTGATGAACAGGGAGGCCTGGCGTGCTGCGATTCATGGGGTTGCAAAGAGTCGGATATGACTCAGCGACTGAACTTGAACTTGACTTGAACCCGATGGTTTCAGTGTATCTGCCCTCTGATGCCCTCTTGCAACACCTACCATCTTACTTGGCTTTTTCTTACCTTGAGCGTGGGGTATCTCTTCACAGCTGGTCCAGCAAAGCAGGGCTGTTGCTCCTTACCTTGCACGAGGGGTATCTCCTTACTGCCGCCGTTCATGACCTTCAATATGGGATATTTCCTCTAGGCCCTCCTGCACCTGTGTAGCCACCACTCCTCGCATTGCTCCTCCCGGCGGCCGCCTCTAGCCTTGGGTGTACGTGGCTCCTCCTAGCTGCTGCCCCTGGCCTTGGACTCGGGGTGGCTCCTCAGGGTCACTGTCCCTGGCCTCGACAACGAGGTGGCTTCTTCCGGCCGCCCCTGACCTCTGACGCAGGGTGTCTCCCCCTGGCCGCCCCTGACCTTGTGCACGGGGTGTCTCCCCCAGCTGCCCCTGACGAGGGGTACCTACTCCCGGCTGCCACTGACCTCGGATGCAGGGTAGCTCCTCTCGGTCACTGCCCCGACCTCAGACACAGGGTAGCTCCTCTTGGCCGTTCCTGCGCCCGTCGGAGCCTGGCACTCTAGGCTGCTGCCCCTGACCTCGGACGTGGGGTAGCTCCTCTCGGCCACACTTAGTGCACTGGCCCGGCTCTCGCAGCCACCATCCCTCCCCAAAGGGATGAGGGAGACTCTGGCACGATCAGAAACTCATGTGAAAATAGCACAGAGTCCCAGTTGCAGCTTAGAGGACAACTGAAATAATACCATTTGGCTTGTCCACACAGTCCCATTACAGATGCGGGCCAGGGAGAAAGTGGGCCAGGGGCTTCAGTAAACACAGAGCAAGTTGCCCCAGTGTCTAAAAGGAAATTGATGGGTTGGCTCCCCACAGTTATTAGTACCCAGGGTGCCTCAGGTGTAATTAGGATGGGATCTTGTGTGGAGACCCCCGGGCACCTTCAGTCCTGATTGTCTTGAGAGTCCAACCCCTGAAACCTATGCCTCTGGGGTAGTCTTTCCTCCATTGTGGTCCCTTGCAGACCAGACATGGAGCTGGGGGTGGCTTAGATGCCTTTGGGCAATCCCGCTTGAGGTGTCCCGCCTTTCCACAGTAATAGCAAGCAAACCCATCCCTTTTCACCTAGGTCCCTCTGGGTATTTCTCTCAGGCTGTTTAAGAACGGTTCTGACAGCCATTACAAGGGCTTCGGCCAGTTCCTTTGTCTTTCTCTGCCTTTCTTTCTTTTCCTCATATTCCCTACCATAGTAGACTGTCCAAGCCAGTCACAACAGATTACCAAAAGACTGATTTGGCTCATACAACTGTTTTAATAGCTTACGGTGGCTATCTGGGGCCAAAATGAGTGAGAAATCGATCTTTTAAGATCACTCTTCCCTCTTCACTTTCAGGATCAATCTCAGTGAATCTGCAAAGGGCTTCTTTCATTCTATCTAGGAATTTACCAGGACCTTCCTTCTCTTCCTGTTCTATGTTAGCCAATTTGGCATAGTTTAAAGTCTTAGCACACACTTGCCTGCGTCCCTCAAGAACACATCTGACAAAATGATTCTGATCCCATCTTCCTTTAGCCATGTTATAGTCCCAATCTGGTTCCATAGTTGGGACTGCCTGATTCGCAGTGCGGAGGACAGCTTTCTCGTCCTGCCTCTTCCCTCCTGATTCAATAGCAATCCATTCATCTTCATAGGCAACCACTTTCCCCAAAACTTGAGTTTTTGAGTCAGGAGTTAGTGTTTGTCCCAGGATATACATCACATCCTTCCAAGTAAGGTCATAAAGCATAGTAACACCCTTAAAAGCTCTAACATATGTTTCTGGGTCCTCTAAATAGTCTCCCATATCCTCCTTGATTCCTTGAATTTCCTGATAAGAAAAGGGCTTATTAACTCTCATAGATTAATTATTTCTCCCAGTGGGTGCTTCATGAAGAGGCAACAGGTTGTGCACCTGTCCCTCAGCCTCTCTGGCTGCTCGGCACATATGATCCCAGGGATAGATTGGAAAAACCTGCTTTTTAAATCTCTTTGTCTCCCTGTACGCCATCTCATCCTGTATTTCACCTTTAGTTTTTGCTGTCTGAGCTTCTCTCACTTCGACTGTCTGAGTTTCTATTGAAACTAGAGTAGTCTGAGATCGTACTGAGACAGG
>CAKJTW010000422.1:0-70321 GCA_917880005.1 Nanger dama | reverse complement strand
CTAACACTCTCACTAACCCCTAAACCTAACCCCTCAACCGTATCCCTAAACTGAATTCTAACCCTAACCATAACACTAAACACTAACCGTAACCTAGCCCTAGCCCTAGCCATATCCCTAGCCTCCCAGCACTAGCCCTAAATCTAAACCTATCTGTAGCCCGAACAATAACCCTAAACTAACCCTAACCCTAACCCTAAACCAAACCCTAACCATCACCCTAACCGTAACCAAACCCCTAACCCTAACCGTAACCCCTAACCCTAACCCTAACACTAACCCTAACCCTAACCCTAACCCTAAACCCTAACCCTAACCCTAACACCAACCCTAACCCCAACCCAGAGTCCCAACCCTAACCCTAACCCCAAACCCAACCCTAACCCTAACCTCAACCCTGACCCTAACCCTAACCCAACCCTAACCTAACCCCAACCCCAACCCCAACCAAAATCCAACCATAACACCAACCCCAATCCAAATCCTAATCCCAACCCCCAACCCTAACCCCAATCTCAACCCTAACCCTGACCCTAACCTTATCCCTCACCCCTAACCCTAACACTAACCCTAACCTCTAACCCTAACCCCAACAATAACCCTAACCCCTAACCCTAACCCTAACCCCAATGCTTACTGTAATACTAATGCTAACCCTAACGCTAACCCTAAC
This sequence comes from Nanger dama, assembly GCA_917880005.1. Taxonomy (NCBI): domain Eukaryota; kingdom Metazoa; phylum Chordata; class Mammalia; order Artiodactyla; family Bovidae; genus Nanger; species Nanger dama. The sequence continues at coordinate 69,648 of CAKJTW010000422.1, read as the reverse complement.
CTAAACCCTGACCCTGACCCCTGACCCTGACCCTAACCCAAACCCCTTACCCTATCACTAACTCTAACCATAACGCTTGCAGAAACCCTAACCTAACTGTAATCCTAAACCCTAACCCTAACCCTCAACCCTAGCTCTAAACCCCTAACCCTAACCCTAACCCTAACTGCTAATCCTATCCCTAACCCTAAACAAAACCCTAACCTAACCCTAACCCCTAAACCAAACCTAACTCCTAATCCTAACCCTAGCTCTAAACCTAACCCACTAACCCTAACACTAAACCAAAACCTAACCCTAACCCTAACCTAACCATCACACCAACCCTGACCCCAAACCCTAACCCCCAACCCTAACCCAAACCCCAACCCCAACCCTAACCCTAATACCAAAACTAACCCTAACCCTAATCCCAACCCTAACCAAAACCACAATCCCAACCCCTAAACCCAACCCCAATCCTACCCTAACCCCAACCCCATCCCTAAACACAACCCCAACCCCAACCCTAACCACAATCCCAAACCTAACCCTAACCCTAACCTTAATCCCTAACCCTAACTATAACCCCAACCTCTAACCCTAACACTAACACTAACCCTAACCCCTAACACTAAGCCTAACCCTAACCCTAACACTAACCCTAAGTTAATGCTAACCTTAATGCTAACCCTAACCCCTAAACCCTGACCCTGATCCTGACCCTAACCCTAACAGTAACCCTAACCCTAATGCTAACCCTAAACCCTAACCATATCCCTAACCTCAAACCCTAACAGTAACCCAGACCCTAACACCTAAACCTAACCCCAAACCCTCAACTCTAAACCTAACCAAAACCACTAACCCTAACCCTCAACCCTTAAACATAAAACCTAACACTAACCCTAACCTCAACCCCTTAACCTAAAAACTAACACTAACCCCAACCATAACCCTAATCCTACAATAACCCTAAATCCTAAACCTAACCTCAAACCTAACCCCTAACACCAACCCTAACCCTAACTCCAACCCTTACCCTAACTCCAACACTAACCCTAACCCTAACCCTAACACTACCCCAAACCCCTAACCCTAACCCTATCCCTAACCCCAACACTAACCCCTAATGCTAACCCTAACCCTAATCCTAACCCTAACCCTAACCCTAAACCAAACCCTAACCCTAACCCTAACCCTAAGCTAACCCAACACTAACCCTAACCCTAACCCCTAACCCACACATACCTTTCACCCTACCGCCACCCTACCCGTAACACTAAACCTAACCCAACCCCTACCCCTACCTATAACGCTAACCTCAAACTCACCCAACACTAATCCTAACCCTAGCCCCAGCCCAGCCCCAACTCTAGCCTTAACCCCAGACCTAACCTAACACTAACCCTAACCATAACCCTACCACTAAACTCTAAACCCCAACTCTAACCCTAAACCTAACCTTATCCCAACCCTGAACCTAACCCCTAACCCCAACCCCTAACATTAACCCTAAACCTAACCCTAATCCTAACCCTTACCTTAACCCTAAAACCTAACCATAATCCTAACCCCTAGCCCTAGACCTAGCCCTAACCCCTATGCCTAGCCCTAACAGTAACCCCTAACCCTAAACCCTAAAACCCTAACCCTAACACAACCCTAACCCTATCCCTAACCCAAACCAATGCCCCTAACCCCAATTTACCCCATCCCTAACCCTAACACCTAACCAGAACCCTAACACCTAACTCAAACTCAAACGCTATCACTAACCTTAAAACTTAACACTAACATTAACCATAAACCTAACCCCAACCCTAACCTTAAACCCTCACCCTGACTCTGAACCTGACCCTGACCCTGACCCTAACGCTAACCCTAACCCTAACACTAACCCCTAACCCTAAACCCTAACCTAACCCTAACCATAACCCTAAACCTAACCCTAACCCTAATCCTAACATCTAATCCTAACCCTAAACCTAACTCCTAACTCTAACCCCAACCCTTACCCCTAACCCCAAGCCTTACCTAACCAAAACCCCTAACCCAAACCCTAACCCTAACCCTAACTCGTCTAACCTAACGCTAACCTGACCTAAACCCCTACCTCTAAAACAACCGTAACCTTATACCTAACCTCAACCACAACCCCTACACCTACCTGCACAACGAACCCTACCCATAACCATAATCCTATTTCTAAACCCTAAACCATAACACTTACCCTAACCCTAACACTAAACACTAACCCTTATCTTAACCCCAACCCAACCCTAACACTAACCCCTAACCCTAACACTAACCACAACCCCTAAACCTTCCCTAACCCTAGCCCCCAACCCTATTCTAACCATAACCCTCAAACCTAACCCTCTATAACAATAAACCTAATAGTAACGCTAACCTTAACCTAAACCTAACCCCAACGCCAACCCTACCCCAAACCTACCCTAAACCTAGCCCTAGGCCTGACTCTAACCCTAACGCTAACTTTAACTCCTAACACATATCTTAAGCCTAAACTCTTTCCTAACCCCTAACCCTAAACCCTAACCCTAACCCTAACCTTAAATCTAACCTTAACCATAACACTAAATACTAACCCAAACCCCAGCCCCAGCTCCTAGCCCTATCCTTAGCCTTAGCACTAGACCTAATTCTAAACCTATCCATAGCCCAAACCATAACCGTAATACTAACCCTAACCCTAACCCTAAACCAAACCCTAACCATAAACTTAACTATAACCAAATCCCTAACCCTAAGCCTAACACTAACCCCTAACCCTAACCCTAACCCCAACCCTAACTCTAACCCCAACCCCTAACCCTAACCTAACCCCAACCCTAACCTAACACCAACCCCAACCCCAAACCTAACATAACCCCAAACCTAACCCTAACCCCCAACCCCAATGCTAACCCCAAACACAATCCCAATCCTAACCCCCAACCCCAATCCCAACCCTAACCCCAACCCCAACCCTAACCCCAACCTCAACCCTAAACCTTACCCTAACCCTATCCCTAACCCCTAACCCTAACACTAACCTCAACCACTAACCCCCAACCCTTCACTAACCCTAACCCCTAACCCCTAACACTAACCCTAACCCCTAAACCTAACGCTAACCCTAACGCTAATGCTAACCCTAACCTAACCCCAACTCTAAATCCTGACCCTGATCCTGACCTCAAACCTAACCTAACCCTATCACCAACCCTAACCATAACGTTAACCTAAACCTAACCCAAACCTAACCTAACCCTAATCCTAACCCTTATCCTAACCCTAACCCTAGCCCCAAACTCTGACCCTAAACTTAACCCTAACACCAACACTAACCCTAAACCTATCACTAACCCTACCCATAACTTAACCCCTAAACCCTAACCGCTAACCCTATCCCTAACCCTAACAAAACCCCTAACCCTAACCTAACCCTAAACCAAACCCTAACCCTAACCCTAACCCTAACACCAAACCTAAAACTAACCTAACACCAACCCTAACCCTAACCCCAACCCCAATCCTAACCCTAACCCAAACCTAACCCTAACCCCAATCTAAACCTGACCATAACCCATCCCCAACCCCAACCAGAACCACAATCCCAACCCTAAACCCAACTCCAATCCCAACCCCTAACCCCAAACCCAACCCTAACCCCAACCTCAACCCTACCCTATCCCTAACCCTAACCCCAACCCCAACCAGAACCACAATCCCAACACTAAACCCAACCCCAATCCCAACCTAACACTAACAATAACCCTACACCTCTGCCTAAACTTAACCTTAACCCAACCCCAACCCTAACCCTAAAACGAAACCTAACCCTAACCCTTGCCCTTAACCCCCAACCCTAACCCCTAACCCTAACCTAACACTAACCCCTAACCTAAGCCTCCAACCGTACCCCAATGCTAAGGCCCAACACTAACGCTAACCCTAACGCTAACCCTGACCCTAACCCTAACCCCTGATCCTGAGCCTAAACCTTACCCTAACCTAACCCTAACACTAATCCTAACCTAACGCTAACCCTAAACCCTAATGCTAACCCTAACCCTAATCCTAAACCCTACGCCCTGCCCTAACCCCTATCCCTGACTCTAACCCCTAACACTAACCGAACCCCTAACCAAACCCCTAAACCTAACCCTAACCCTAACCTAAACCCTAAAACCTAACACTAACCCTAACCATAACCCCTAACCCTACAATAACCCAAATCCTAACCCTAACCCCCAACCCTAACCCTAACCTCAACCTTAACTCTAACCTAACCCTAACACTAACCCTAACCCCTATCCCTAACCTAACACTAACCCTAATGCTAACCGTAACCTAACTCTAACCCTAACACTAACCCTAAAGCTAAACCTAACCCTAAACTCTGACCCTGACTCTGACCCTGACCATGACCCTGAACCTGACCCTAACCCTAACCCTAACCCCTAACCTAACAAAAACCTAACCCCAACCCCTAACCTCAACCAAAACCCTAACCCTAACCCTAACCTAACCCTAACTGTAACCCTAAAACTCTTCTACCACTAAATCTAAGAGTAACGCTAACGCTAACGCTAACCCCTAAACCAAATCCTAACCCTATTCCGAGGCTCCTAACCTAACCGTAACGCTAACCCTAACCCTAACCTAACCCTATCCCTAACCTAACCTAACCAAACCCCTAACCCCAACCCTAACCCTAACCAAAACCCCTAACCCTAACTCTAACCTAACACTAACTGTAACCTAAAACTCTTCTACCTAAGTTTAAAGAGCAACGCTAACCCTAACCTAATCGTAACCCCAAATCAAACCCTAAACCTAACCCGAGCTCCTTACCTCAACCTAACCCTAACGGTAACCCCTAACCTAACCCAAACCCTAACCCTAAACCTAACCCAAAACTAACCTAAGCTTAAACCTAACCCCTAACCCACACATACATTTAACCCTACCGCTACCCTACCCCCCAACCGTAAACCTAACCCTACCCTACCCCTACCCCTACCCAACCTTAACCTTAACTCACCCCTACCCCTACTCCTAACGCTAACCCTAAAACTCACCCAACCCTAACCCTAACCCCTAGCTCTGGCCCAGCCCTAACTCTAGCCCTAGCCATAGACCTAACCCTAACCCTAACCCTAACTGCTAAACCTAATCCTAACCCTAACACTAACCATAAACCTCTTCTAACCCCTAAACCTTAGAGTAATGCTAACTCTAACCCTAACCCCAACCCTAACCCCTAACCCTAACTGAAAACCCTACCCAACCCCTAAGCCCTAACCCTAATCCTACTCCAACCACTAACCCTAACACTAACCATAAACCCTAACCTTAACCCCTAACCTAATCCTAACCCCTAACCCTAACACTAACCCTTACCTCTAACCCCTAACCTAAACCTAACCCCTAATCCTAACCCCAACCCTAAGCCAAACCCTAAACCAATCCAAACCCAACCCTAACACTAACTCCAACCCTAACCCCTAACCCTAACCCTAACCCCAACCCTAACCCTAACTCCAAAACAAATCCTAACTAAAACCCCAATCCCAATGCTAACCCCAACCCCAACCTGAACCCCAACCCCAACCTAACCTAACACTAACCCTATCCCTAACCCCTAACCCAAAACCTAACCCCTAACCCTTAACCCTAATCCTAACACTAACCTCAACACCTAAACCTAACCCTAATCCTTACCCTAACGCTAACCCTTAGGGCTAATGCTAACCGTAACGCTAACCCTAACCTAAACACTGACCCCGACCCTAAACTTAAACCTTACCTAACCTCAAACCTAACCGTAATGTGTACCCTAAACCTAAGCCTGACCTAACACTAATCCTAAACTTAACCCTAACACTAACTCTAACCCTGACCCTAAACCCAAAACCAAACCCTCAACCTAACCACTAACACTATCTCTAACCCTAACCAAAACCCTAACAATAATCCTAACCCTAACCATAAACCAAACCCTAGCCCTAAACCTAACCCTAACCCTAAGCCAAACCCTAAACCTAACCCCTAACCCTAAACCCAACCCAAACCCTAACCCCAACCAGAATCCAAACACTAACCCAACCCCAATCCCAACATAACCCCACGCCAACCCCAACCCTAAACCTAACCCCTAACCCTATCCATAACCCCCTAACCTAACCCCTAACCCTATCCCTAACTCTAACCCTAACCCTAACCCTAAAACAAACCAACCCTAACCCTATCCACAACCCGCACACCTACCTGCACAAATAACCTACCCATAACCATAACCCCTATTCTAAACCTAAACCATAACCCTCACCCTAACACTAACACTAAACACTAACCCTTACCTTTACCTAACCCAACCCCTAACACTAACCCTTACCCAAACACTAACCACAGCCCCTAAACCTACCCTTAACCCTAGCCTTAAACCTATTCTTACCATAACCCCTAAACCTAACCCTCTATAACAATACACCTAATAGTAATCCAATCCTTAACCCTAAACCTAACCCCACGCCAATTCTACCTAAATTACCCTAAACCTAGCCCCCAGGCCTAACTCTAACCATAACCTTAACTTTAACCCTAACACATATCCTAAGCCTAAACTCTTCCCCTAACCCTAACCCCTAAACCCTAACCCTAACCCTAATCCCCAACCCCAACCTTAAACCTAACACTATCCCTAACACTAACCCTAACACTTAACCCTATCCCTAAACTTAACTCTAACCCCAACCATAACACTAAACACTAACCGTAACCCAAGCCCTACCCTAGCCCTACCCCCAGCCCTAGCACTTGCCCTAATCCTAAACCTATCCATATCCCGAACTATAACCCTAACACTAACCCTAACCCTAACACTAACCCTAACCCTAACCCTAACCTAACCCCTAACCCTAACCGAAACCCCTACCCCAACCTAACCCCTAACCCTAATCCTAATCCTAACCATTTACCCTAACCTCTAACCCTAAACCCTAATCCTAACCCTAACCCTAACCTTTAACCCCAACCTAAACCTAACCCCTAACCTAATCCTAACCTAAACCTAAGCCCAACCTAACTCTAACCCCAAACCCAATGCTAAATTCAACCCCAATCTCAACGCTCACCCCAACCCCTACCCTAAACCCAACCCCAACCCTAACCCTAACTTTAACTCTATCCCTAACCCCTAAATCTAACCCTTAACTCTAACCTAACACTAACCCTAACACCTAACCCTAAGCCCAACCCTTAACCTAACACTAAACCTAACTCTAACGCTATCCCTAATGCTAACCCTAACCCTAAACCCTGACCCTGACCCCGAACCTAAACCTAATCCTAACCTAACACTAAACCTAACTGTAACGTTTACCCTAAAACCTAAGCCTGATCCTAACCCTAATCCTAAACTGTAACCCTAACACTAATCCTAACCCCTGACCCTAAACCCAACCCTAACCCTAACCACTAACCTATCCCTAAAACTAACCAAAAGCCCTAACCCAAATCCTAACCCTAACCATAAACCAAACCCTAACCCTAAACCTAACCCCTAACCCTAAGCCAAACCCTAACCCTAACCTTAACCCTACCCCAACCCAAACCCTAACCCCCAACCACAATCCCAACACTAACCCAACCCCAATCCCAACATTACCCCACGCTAACCCTAACCCCAACGCAACCTAATCCTAACCCCTAACCATAACCGCTAACCCTAACCCGAACCCCAACCCTAAACCTCTCTAACCCAAAACCTAAGAGTAACGCTAACCTAACCCCAACCTAACCCTAACCCTAACCCCTAAACCTAACCGTCAACCCTACAGGAACCTACCCCTAACCCTAATCATAACCACTAACCCTAACCCTAAACCCTAACCTAATGCTAATCCTAACTCCTAACCTAACCCTAACCCTTAACCCTAAACCCTAACCCTAGCCCGTAACCCGAACTCTAACACTAACCTCACACCCTAACCCCTAAGCCTAACCCTAACCCTCAACACTATCACTAACGCTAACGCTAACCCTAATGCTAACCTAACCCTAAACACTGACCCCTGACCCTAATCCTAACTCTAACCTAAACCTAACACTAACCTTAACCGTAACGCTAACCTAAACCCAACCCAAAACTTAAATCTAACCCTAAACCTAACCTAACCTAACCAAAACCCCTAATCCTAACCCCAAACCTAACACTAACCCCAACCCTAAAACCAACCCAACCCCAAAGCCTAACCTAACCCCAACCCTAACGCTAACCCCAACTCCACCCTAAACCCTAACCATAACCTTAACATAACCTAAACCTAACCCTAACCCTAACCCAAACCCTAACACCTAATCCAACCGTAACCCTAACCCTAACCTCTAAACCCTAACCCTAACCCCTAACCCTTACTCCAAACCCTAAATCCTAAGACTTACCCTAACCATAACCTAATCCCAACTTGTCTAAGCTAAGGCTAACACTACTTCTACCCTATCCCTAACCCAGCCGTAACCTTATCCCTAACCCTAAACACAACCCCTAAACCAACCTGCACATAAACCCTACCCATAACCATAACCCTATTCCTAAACCTAAACCATAACCCCTAACCCCTAACCGTAACACTAAACACTAACCTTTCCTTTACCCTAACCCAACCTAACACTAACCCTTACCCAAACACTAACCACAGCCCCTAAACCTACCCTTAACCCTAGCCTTAAACCTATTCTTACCATAACCTAAACCTAACCCTCTATAACAATACACCTAATAGTAACGCAAACCTGAATCCTAAACCTAACCCCCACGCCAATCCACTACCCTAAACTTACCGTAAACCTAGCCCTAGGCCTAACTCTAACCATAACCTAACTTTAACCCTAACACATATCCTAAGCCTAAACTCTTTCCCTAACTCTAACTCTAAAGCCTAAACCTAACCTCAATCACTAACCCTATCCTTAACACTAACACTATCCCTAACACTAACCTAACACTAACCCCTATCCTTAAAATTAACTCTAACCCTAACCATAACACTAAACACTAGCCGTTACCCAAGCCTAACCCTAGCCCCTACCCTAGCCCTAGCACTTGCCTAATCCTAAACCTATCCATATCCCGAACTATAACCCTAACACTAACGCTAACCCAAACCTAACCCTAACCAAAACCGCTTAACCCTAACCATAACCCTAAACCCTAAAACCTAACACTATCCTTAACCATAACCTTAACCCTAAAATAACCTAAATCCTAAACCTAAACCTAACCTAACCCCAACCCTAACCTAACTCCAACCTAACGCTAAACTAACCCCTTACACTAACCCAAACACCTAACCCCAACTCTAACCATAACCCTAAGCTAACCTAACACTAACACTAATGCTAACCCTAATGCTAAACCTAACTCTAAACCCTGACCCTTATTTTGACCCTAACCCTGACCCTGACCATGACCCTAATGCTAGCCCTAACCCTAACCCTAAACCCTAACCATAACCTTAAGCATAACCCTAAACCTACCCTAACCCTAACCCAAACCCTAACACCTAATCCTAACCCTAACCCTAACCTAACCTAACCCCTAACTCTAACCTAACCCTTACCCCTAACCTTAGCTCGTCTAAGCTAAGGCTAACCCTACTTCAACCCCAATCCCCTAACCCAACCGTAACATTATCGCTAACCCTAACCACACCCCTAAACCTACCTGCACAAATAACCCTACCCATAAACATAAGCCTATTACTAAACCCTAAACCTTAACCCTAACCTAACACTAAACACTAACCCTTACCTTTACCCTAACCCAACCCTAACACTAACCCTTACCCAAACACTAACCACAGCCCCTAAACCTACCCTTAACCCTAGCTTTAAACCTATTCTTACCATAACCTAAACCTAACCCTCTATAACAATACACCTAATAGTAATGCAAACCTTAATCCTAAACCTAACCCCAACAGCCAATCCTACCTAAACTTACCCTAATCCTGGCCCTAGGGCCTAACTCTAACCCTAACCTTAACTTTAACCTAACACATATCCTAAGCCTAAACTCTTTCCCTAACACTAACCCGTAAACCTAACCTAACCCTAAGCCCAACACTAACCCTAACCTAACCTAAACCCTGACCCTGACCTGAACATAACCCTAACCTAACACTAACCTAACAGTAGCGCTAACCCTAAACCCTAACACTAAACCTAACCTAACCTAATCCAAAACCCTAACTCTAACACTAACACTAAGCCCAACCCCAACCTAAGCCTAACCCCTAAACCTAACCTAATCAAAACCCTAATCGGTAACCTAACACTAAACCAAACCCCAACCCTAAACCTAACCCAAAACCCTAACCTAACCATAACCCCTAACCCTAACCCTAACCCCAAACTGACCTAACACTAATCCTAACCCTAACCCTATACCCAACCTAACCCTAACATCATCACCAATCCTAATCCTAACCCCAGCCTAACCTAACCCTAACCCCAACCTAAGCCTAATCCCCACCACAACCCTAACCCCAACCACAATCCCAAACCTAACCCCCAACCCTAATCCCAACCCCTAACCCAACTCCAACCCCTAACCCCAACCTCAGCCCCTAACCTTGACACTAACCATATCCCAACCCCCTAACCCTAACCCTAACCCCAACCCCAACCAAAACCATAACCCCAAACCCAACCCATAACCCCAAACCCAACCCTAAACCCAACTCCATTCCCAACCCTAACCCCAACACAATCCCAACCCAAAGACAATCCCAATCCAAACCCCAACCCAAACACCACACTAAGCCTAACCTAACCCTATCCCTTACCCTAAACCTAACCTAACCCCTAACCCTAACCCTAACACTAACCCTAACCCTAACCCAACCCTAACCTAACCCCTAACCCTAACCCTAACACTAACCCCTAACCCAACCTAACCTGACACTGACTCTGACCTGACCCTAACCTAATACTAACCCTAACCCTAACCCTAACGCTAACCTAACCCAGACCTAACCCAACGCTAACTCTAATGCTAAACTTAACCTAAACCCTGACCCTGACTCTGACCTGACCTGACCCTAAACCTAAATCCTAACCCTAACACTAACCCTAACCCTAACCCTATCCCTAACCAAACCCAAACCTAACCCTAACCCTAACCCCAAACCTAACCCCCAAAACAATCCCACCCTAACCCCAACCCCAAACCCAAACCTAACCCTAACCCCAACCCCAATCCTAAGCCTAACCCTAAACCCAACCCTAACTCTAATCCAAAACCCAACCCTAACCCCAACCCCAATCCCAACCCTAATCCCAATCCCAAAACTAACCCCAACCCTAATCTAACCATAATCCTAAGTCCTAACCTAACACTAACCCTAACCCTAAGTTTATCCCTAACACTCATCTAAACCTAACCCTAACCTAACCCTAGCCCTAACCATAACACTAATCTAACACTAACCCTAACCTAACCTAATACTAACCCTAAACCATAAACTTAATCCTAACACTAACATTAACCTAAAGCCTAACCTAACCATAGCCTAACACTAAACACAAACCCTAACCCTAACCCTAACACCAGCCCTAACCCCTAGAACACCAACCCTAACACTAACCTCAACCGAGACCCTAGCCCCTAACCCCAACCCTAACCCTAACCTAACCCTAACACTAACCGCTAATGCTAAACCTAATGCTAACCCTAACCCTAAACCCTGACCGTGACCCTGACCTAACCCTATCCCTAAGCCTATCACTAACCCTAACAGGTAACGCTAACCATAAACCTCAACCTAACCTAACCTAATCCTAAACCTAACCCCTAACCCTAACCCTAAACCGTAACCTAACACTAACCTAACCACTAACCCTATCCTAGAACTTAACCAAAGCCACTAACCTAACCCCAACCCAAAACCAAACCGTGACCCTAAACCTAACACTAACCTAACTCTAACCTAAACCAAACCTCAATCCTAACCCTAAACCTAACCTAAACCATACCCCTAACCCTAACCTAACCTAACCTCCAACCCCAGCCCTAACCTAACCCCAATCCTAACTAAAACCCTAACCTAACCCCAACTGTAAACCTAACCCCAACCCCAACCCTAACCAGAACCACAATCCCAACCCTAAACCCTACCTGATCCCAACACTAACCACAACCTCAACCTCACCTCAACCCCAACCCAAACCCCCCCAACCTTGGCCCTAAACGTAACCTAATCCCTAACCTAACCCTAACCTAACCCCTAACCCTAACTCTAACACTAACCCTAACCCCCTAACCTAAGCCTAACCTAACCCTAACGCTAACACTAACGCTAACGCTAACCCTAATGCTAACCTAACCTAAACCTGACCCTGACCCTGACCTAACCTAACCTTAACTCCTTACCCTAAAACCAACCCTAACCCTAACATTAACCGTAACAATAACTCTAACCCCTAACCCTAACGCTAACCTAACGGCAACCTAACCTAAACCTGACCTGACCTGACCTTAACCCTAACACTAACCTAACACTAACCCTAACCCTAACACTAACCTAAACCATAACCCTAACCCTAACCCTAACCAAACCGTAAACCACACATACCTTTAACCCTACCCTTACCGCTACACCTCACCTAAACCTAACCCAACCCTACCCCTACCCTAACTGTAAGCTTAACCCTAACCGATCCTACCCCTACCCCTAATGCTAACCCCAAACTCACCCAACCCTAACAATAACCCTAGCCCTAGACCAGCCCCAACCCCTGGCCCCAGCCCTAGACCTAACCCTAGCACTAACGCTAACCACTACCCTACCCCTAAAATCTAAACTCTAACCCTAACCCTAACCCTACCGTAACATTAACCCAACCCCTGACCCTAACCTAAACCCAACCCCTAACACTAACACTAAACCCAGAATAAAACCCTAACACTAAGCTTAACCTAAACCCTAACCTGGCCTAACCTAACCCTAAACACTCACCCTAATCTAAACAAAACCCTAAGCCTAAACCTAAACCTGAACATAACCCTAACACCAACCCTAACCCTAAACCTAACCCTAACCTAACACTAATCCTAAACCTAAACACTAACCTAACCTAAACCAAACCTTAACCCTAACCCTAAACCATAACCCCAACCCTAACTCTAACCTAAACCTAAAAATTAACCCTATCCTAAAGCTGAACCTAAACCTAGCCCTAACCTAACCCCAAACCTAACCACAAAAAACAATCCCAGCCTAACCCCAACCCCAAACCCAACGCGTGGCCCTAACCCCAACCCCAATCCTAAACCTAACCTAAACCTAAACCTAGCCTAATCCGAACCCCCAAACCTAACCTCAACCCCAATCCCAGCATGTGCCAGCTGACCCCAACCCCCAACCCCAAACCAAACCCTAACCCCAACTCTAATCCTAATGCCTAAACCTAACACTAACCTAACCCCTAACTTTAACACTAACACTAACCTAACCTAAACCTAGCCTAACACTAATCCTAACACTAACCCCAACCCTAACCTAATACTAACCCTAAACCTAAACTTAATCCTAACACTAACCTTAACCTAAACCCTAACCCTAACCCTAACCTAACACTAACACTAAACACTAACCCTAACCCTAACCCTAAACCTAACCCTAACACCAACCTTAACCTAATCCTAAACCCAACCTAACACTAACCTCAACCCAAACACTAACCCCAACCCCAAGCCTAACCCCTAACCCTAACCCTAACCCTAACGCTAACGCTAAACATAACGCTAACCCTAATCCTAAACCCTGACCGTGACTGTGACCCTAACCCTATTCCTAAGCCTATCACTAACCCTAACCGTAACGCTAACTGTAAACCCTAACTCTAACCCTAACACTAACCCTAAACCCTAACCCTAACCCAAACCCTAAACCGTAACCCTAACACTAACCCTAACCGCTAACCCTATCCCTAACCTAAACCAAACCGTAACCCTAAACCGAACCCTAAACCCAACTCTAACCCTAAACCAAACCCTAACCTAAACCTAACCCTAAACCAAACCCTAACCCTAACCCTAACCCCAACCCCAACCCTAACCCTAACCCCAATCCTAACCAGAACCTAACCCTAACCCCAACTGTAAACCTAACCCCCAACCCCAACCCTAACCAGAACCACAATCCCAACCCTAAACCCTACCGCAATCCCAACACTAACCACAACCCCAACCCTAACCCCAAGCCCAACCCCAACCCCAACCCTAGCCCTAACTGTAACCCTAATCCCTAACCCCTAACCCTAACCCCTAACCCTAACCTAACCCTAACCCTAACCCCTAACCCTAAGCCTAACCCCAACCCTAACGCCAACACTAACGCTAACGCTAACCCCAATGCTAACCCTAACCCTAAACCCTGACCCTGACCTGACCCTAACCCTAACCCTAACCCCTACCCCTAAAACTAACCCTAACCCCTAACATTAACCCTAACAATAACTCTAACCCCAACACTAATGCTAACCCTAATGCTAACCCTAACCCTAAACCCTGACCTGACCCTGACCTTAACCCTAACACTAACCCTAACCCTAACGCTAACCCTAAACCCCTAACCCTAACCCTAACCATAACCATAACCATAAACCACACATACCTTTAACCCTACCCTTACCGCTACCCCTCACCCTAAACCTAACCCAACCCCTACCCCTAACCCTAACCTTAACCCTAACCGAACCCTACCCCTACCCCAATGCTAACCCTAAAACTCACCCAACCCTAACCCCAACCCTAGCCCTAGACCAGCTCTAACCCCTGGCCCCAGCCCCAGACCTAACCCTAGCACTAACCTAACCACTACCCTATCCCTAAAATCTAAACCCTAACACTAACCCTAACCTCAAACCTAGCCTTAACCCAACCTGACCCTAACCCTCAACCCCAACCCCTAACACTAACACTAAACACTAAAATAAATCCTAACACTAACCTTAACCCTAAACCCTAACCCTAACCCTAACCCTAACCTAAACACTAACCCTAACCCCTAACCCTAAACCTAAACCTAACCCTAACACCAACCATAACCCTAATCCTAACCCTAACACTAACCCTAACCCTAAACACTAACTCTCAACACTAAACCAAACCCTAACCCTAACCCTAAACCCTAACCCTAAACCTAACTCTAACCCTAAACCTAAAAACTTACCTTATCCCTAAACCAAACCCTAAACTTAACCCTAACCCTAACCCCAAACCTAACCCCCAAAACAATCCCAACCCCTAACCCCAACCTCAAACCCAAACCTAACCCTAACCCGAACCCCAACCCTAAACCCAACCCCAATCCCAACCCTAATCCCAACCCCAACACTAACCCCAACCCCAACCCTAACCCTAACACTAACCCTAATCCTAATGCCTAACCCTAACACTAAACCTAACCCCTAACATTAGCCCTAACACTAACCCTAACCCCTAACCCCAAACCTAACACTAATCCTAACACTAACCCAACACTAACCCTAATACTAACCCTAAACCCTAAACATAATCCTAACACTAACCTTAACCCTAAACCCTAACCCTAACCCTAACCCTAACCCTACCCTAACCCTAACACTAACACAAAACCCTAACCCTAACCCTAACCCTAAACCTAACCCTAACACCAACCCCAACCCTAATCCTAAACCCAACCCTAACACTAACCTCAACCCAAACACTAACCCCTAACCCCAGCCTAACCCTAACCCTAACCCTAACCCCTACCCCCTAACCCCAACCCCAACCCTAACTCCAACTCCAACCCTAACCCCCAACCCCAACCCTAACCCTAAACGTAACCCTAATCCCTAACCTACCTAACCCCCTAACCCTAACCCTAACACTAACCCTAACCCCTAACCCTAAGCCTAACCCTAACCATAATGCTAACCCTAACCCTAAACCCTGACCCTGACCCTGACCCCAACCCTACCCCTAACCCTAATCCCAACCCTAACCCTGACCATAACTCCTACCCTAACCCCTAACCCTAACCAAAACTCCTCACCCTAACCCTAACCCTAACCCCAACACTATCCCTAACCCCAACCCTAACCCTAACCCCAACCCTAACCGTAACTAACCCTAACCCTAACCCTTACCCCCTAACCCCAACCCCAACCCTAACCCCTAAACGTAACCCTTATCCCTAACCCCTAACCCTAACCCCTTACCCTAACCCTAAAACTAACCCTAACCCCTAACCCTAAGCCTAACCCTAACCCTAACGCTAACCCTAACGCTAACGCTAACCGTAATGCTAACCCCAACCCTAAACCCTGACCCTGACCCCTGACCCCAACGCTACCCCAACCTAATCCTAACCCTAACCCTGACCATAACCCCTACCCTAACCCCTAACCCTAACCAAACTCCTTACCCTAACCCTAACCCTAACCCCAACCCTATCCCTAACCCCGACCCTAACCCTAACCCCTAACCCTAACTAAACCTAACACTAACAGTAACCCCTAACCCTAACCCTAATCCTTACCTAACCCTTAAGCTAAACCTAACCCTAACCCAAACCCCAATGCTATCCCTAACACTAAACCAAACCCTAAACCCTGACGCTGACTTTGACCTTGACCCTGAACCTGACCCTGACCCTAACCCCTAACCCTAACCTAAACCCTAACCCTAACCCTAACCCTTACCCCTAACCCTAACCCTAACCCTAAACCTCTTCTAACCCTAAACCTAAAAGTAACGCTAACCCTAACCCTAAACATAACCCTAACCCTAAACCAAACCCTAACCTAATCCTAGCCCTAACCCTAACCCTAACACAACGCTAACCCTAAACTTAACTTCAACCCATAGCCCTACTCCTGTCCCTATTCGCTATCCTTCAATCTAACCGTAACCTTAACCCTGACCCCTAACCCTAACTCTATCCCTAACCCTAAACCCAACCCTAACTCTAACCCTAAACCATAAACCCTAACCCTATCCCTAACCGTAACCAAACCCAAACCCTAACACTAACTACAACCCATTCCCCTACCCATACCCCCTACCCCTAAATGATAACTCTAACCCTAACCCTAACCCCTAACACTAACCATAACCTTAAACCATATCCTAACCCAAAACTCTAACCCTAACCCTAACCCTATTCTAAGCCCTAGCCATAGCCCTTACAATAGCCCTAGCCCTAAACCTATCTCTAACCCTAACCTAACACTAACCCTAATTCTAACCCTAACAACAAACCTAAACCAACCATAGCAATAACCTTAACCCTGATCCCAACCCATCCATATACCACTACCCCTAATGCTAATACTAAACCTTACCCCTAACCATAACCCCTAACCCTAAACCTACCCCTACACTTACATCTAAACCTAACCCAACCCTAACCCTAAATCTAACCCTAAACCTAGCCCCTAGCACTTACCCTAACCTTAACCCTAAACCTAAACCTAATCCTAACCCAAACCCTAACCCTAACACAAACCCTAAGAGTAACACTAACCCTAAACCTAACAGTAACCTAAACCTAACCCTTACCGTAATATTAACCCTAACACTAAACCTAACCCTAGCCCAAACCCTATCCCTAGCTCTAACCCTAACCCTAACACTAGTCCTAAACCTAAAGTCTAACACTAACCCTAACCATAACCCTAACCCTACAATAACCCTAAAACCTAACTCTAACCCTAACCCTAACCCTAACCTCAACACTAAACCTAAACCCAACCCTAACCCTAACCCCAAACCTAACACCAAGCCCAACCCTAAACCCAACCCCAACACTAACCCCACCCCAACCCTAACCCTAACATAAACCTAACACTAATCCTAACGCCTAACCCTAAACCTAAACCTAACCCCTAACCCTAACGCTAACCCTAACGCTAAACCTAACCCTAAACCTGACCCTGACTCTGACCCTGACCCTGACCCTGACCCTAAACCTAATCCTAACCCAAACCCTAAACCCCTAATGCTAACCCTAAACCGGACCCTAACCCGAACGCTAAGTCTAACTCTAAACTTAACCCTAAACCGTGACCCTGACTCTGACCCTGACCCTGACCCCAACCCTAAATCCTAACCCTAACCTAACACTAACACTAACCCTAAATCCTAATCCTAACCCTAACCCTAACCCCAACCCAAAACCTAAACACTAATCCTAACCCTAAACCAAACCATAAACCTAACCCTAAACCTAACCCCAACCACAATCCTAACCCTAACCCCAACCCCAACCCCAACCCTAACCCTAACCCCAACCCTAACCCTAACCAGAACCCCAACCACAATCCCAACCCTAACCCCAAACCCAACACTAACCCCCAACCCAAACCCTAACCCTAAGCCTAACCCTAATCCTAACCCATTACACTAAAACTAACCCTTACCCCTAACATTAACCTAACAATAACTCTAACCCCTAACCCTAACCCTAACCCTAACGCTAACCCTAACGCTAACCCTAACCCTAAACCTGACCTGACCCTGACCTTAACCCTAACACTAACCCCAACCCTAACTCTAACACTAACCCTAAACCATAACCCTAACCCTAACCATAACCATAAACCACACATACCTTTAAACCTACCCTTACCCCTACCCTCACCCTAAACCTAACCCAACCCTACCCCTACCCCTAACCCTAACCTTAACCCCTAACCCAACCCTACCCCTACCCCTAACGCTAACCCTAAAACTCACCTAACCCTAACCCTAACCCTAGCCCTAGCCCAGCCCTAACCCTGGCCCTAGCCTTAGACCTAACCCTAGCACTAACCCTAACCACAACCCTACGGCTAAAATCTAAACCATAACCATAACCCTAACCCTAACCCTAACCTTAACCCAACCCCTGACCCTAACCCCAACCCCAACCCCTAACACTAACCCGAAACCCTAAAATTAATCCTAACACTAACCTTAACCCTAAACCCTAACGCTAACCCTAAACACTAACCCTAACCCTAACCCAACCCTAATCCTAACCATAACCCTAACCCACACATACATTTAACCCTACCCCCTAACCCTAAACCTAACGCAACCCCTACTCCTACCCCTAACCCTAACCTTAACCCTAACCCAACCCCTACACCTACCCCCTAACGCTAACCCTAAAACTCACCCAACCCTAACCCTAACCCTAGCCCATTCCCTAACCCTAGCCCTAGCCCTAGATCTAACCCCAGCACTAACCCAACCATAAGCCTGCCCCTAAACTCTAAACCGTAACCCTAACCCTAACCCTAACCTTAACCTAACCCCTGACTCTAACCCTAACCCCAACCCCTAACACTAACCCTAAACCCTAACCCTAATCCTAACCCTAACCCTAACCATAACCATAACCCCAGCCCTAGCCCTAGCCCTAACCCTATCCCTAGCTCTAACACTAACCCTAATACTAACTGTAACCCTAAACCCTAAACCCTAACCCTAACACAACCCTAACCTATCCCTAACCCCAACCAATGCCCCTACCCATACCTCTACCCCATCCCTAACCCTAACACCTAACCATAAACCTAACACCTAGCCCTAACTCAAACGCTAACCCTGACCTTAAACCCTAACACTAACCCTAACACTAACCCGAAACCCTACCCATAACCCCTAACCCTAACCCTCATCTTAACCCTAACTCGTCTCACCCTAACACTTAACCTACTACTGCCCATCTACCTACCCTTACCCCTACCTCTAACACAACCCTAACCTCAATACTAATCCTAACCTACCACCACCCCTATCCCTACCCCTACTCCTAACACTAACCCCAACATTAAACCTAACCCTAACCCTAAACCCTAAACCCTAACCCTAACCCTAACCTTAACACTAAACACTAACCCTAACCCTAACACTAAACCAAACCTAACCGTGATCCCTAAACCTAACACTAACCACAACCCCTAACCTTACCTCTAACCCTAACCCTAACCCCAAAACTAAACCTAAATCCCAACACTAATCCTAACCCCAAACCTAAGCTCTAGCCCTAATCCTAATCCAACCCTAACCCTTACCCTAACTCTATCCCTAAATCTAACCTTAACCCTTGCCCTAAGCCAAGCCCTAGCCCTAGCCCCAACCATATCCCTAGCCCCAGCCCTAACCTAAACATAACACTAACCTAACCTAAACCTAACCTAACTTTAACCCTAATCCTAAACCTAAACCCTGAACTCCTAACACTAACCTTAAACGTAATCTATAACTCTAACCCTAACCCAACCCCAACCCTATCCCGAAACCCTAAACCGTAACCCTAACCTAAACTTTAAACCTAACCCTAAAACAACACCAACACTAACCCCTAACCCTAACCCTAACCACAACCCCTAAACCTACCCCTAACCTTAACCCTAACCCCCTAACCCTAACACTAACCTCTAAACCTAACCCTGACATTAATCCTAAACCCTAAACCTAATCCTAACCCTAACCCGAAACCTAACCCTAACCCAACCCTAACTCTTTCCCAACCCTAACCCTAATATTAAACCCTAAACCTAACACTAACCCTAAACCCTAACCCTACACCTAGCCGTAGCCCAAGCTCTGGCACTATTTCTGAACCTAATCCTAGCCCCAGACCTAACCCTAACACAACGCTAACCCTAAACCTAACCACAACCCATACCCCTACTCCTATCCCTAATCCCTTACCGTCAATCCAACCCTAACCTTAACTCTGAACCCTAACCCTAACTCCATCCCCAACCCTAAAACCAAACCTAACTCTAACGCTAAACCATAAACCCTAACCCTATCCCTAACGGTAACCAACCCTAACCCTAACACTAACTTCAACCCATTCCTCTACCTGTACCCCTACCCTTAACCGATAACTCTAACCCTAAACCTAACCCCTAACACTAACAATAACCTAAACCATACCCTAACCCAAAACTCTAACCCTAACCCTAAACCTAGTCTAAGCCCCAGCCATAGCCCCCGCAATAGCCCTAGCCCTAACCCTATTTCTAGCTCTAACCCTAACCCTAACACTAACCCTAATTCTAACGCTAACAACAAACCTAACCCCAACCATAGCACTAACCTTAACCCTGATCCCAACCCATCCCCATACCTCTACCTCTAACCCTAATACTAACCCTAACCCCTAACCGTAACCCTAACCCTAACCCTACACCTACACTTACACCTAACCCAAACTTAACCCTAACCCTAGCCATAGCCCTTACCTAACCTTAACCCTAACCCTAAACCTAATCCTAACCCTAAACCCTAACCTAACACTAACCCTAATCCAAAACCTAAGAGTAACACTAACCCTAACCCCAACCCTAACCTTAATATTAACCCTAACACTAACGCTAACCCTAGACCCAACCCTATCCCTAGCCTTACCCTAACACTAGCACTAATCCTAAACCCTAAAACCTAACACTAACCTAACCATAACCCCAAACCTACAATAACTCTTAATCCTAAACCTAACCCTAACCCTAACCCTAACCCTAACACCCACCCTAACCCTAACCCCAACCCCTAACCTAACCTAACACCAACCCCAACACTAACCCTAACCCCAACCCTAAACCTAACCCTAACCTTAACCCTAACCCCAATATCAACCCCAACCCTAACCCCAACCCCAACCCTAACCCTAACCCTAACCCCCTAACCCTAAATCTAATCCTAACCCTAACTCTAACCCCTAATTATAATCCTAACCCTAACCCTAACGCTAAACCTAACCCTAAACCCTGACACTGACTCTGACCCTGACCCTGTCCATGATCCTGACCCTAACCCTAACCCCTAACCTCAACCCCAACCCCAACCCTAACCCTAACCCTAACCCCTAACCCTAAATCTAATCCTAACCCTAACCCTAACCCTAACCCAAACCCCTAATTCTAAACCTAACCCCAACGCTAAACCTAACCCTAAACCCCGACACTGACTCTGACCCTGAACCTGTCCCTGATCCTGACCCTAACACTAACCCTAACCCTAACCTTAACCCCCAAACCTAATCCTGACCATAACCCTGACCCTAACCAAAACCCCTAACCCTAACCCCTAAACCTAACCCCTAACCCTAATTCTAACCCTAACCCCAACCCTAACCAAAACACCTAACCCTAACACTAACCCCAACCCTAAACCTCTTCTAACCATAAAGATAATAGTAACACTAACCCTAACCCTAACCTTAACCTAAACCAAACCCTAACCCTAACCCCTAAACCTAACACTAACACTAACACTAACCCTAATCCCAAACCTAACCCTAACCCAACCTAACACTAACCCTAACACTATCCTCAACCCCTAATATTACCCTTACTCCTACCCCCTAACCCTAAACGTAGCCCTAGCCCTATCCCTAGACATAGCCCTAGCTTTAAACCCTAGCCCTAGCACTAGCCCCAAACCTAACCCTAACCCTAACCCAACCCTAACCCTAACCCTAACACTGCCCTCAACCCTAATCCTACCCCTACCCCAACCCCTAACCTAAACCTAACTCCAACTCTAACCCTAACCATACCCTAACCCTAACCCTAACCCTATTCTAACCCCTAACCCTAAATCTAAACCTCTTCTAACCCTAACCCTAACCGTAACGCTAACCCTAACCCTTACCCTAGTCCCAACCCAAACCCTAACCATGAACCTACCTAACCCTAAACCTAACCCCAACTCTAAAACTAACCCCAACCCTAACCCTAACCTAACACTAACCCTACACCTAAACCTAAATCTAAAATAATCTTAACCCTAAACCTAACCCATAACACAAACCCTAACCCCAAAGCCTAACCCTAATTCTAACCTAACACTAACCCTAACCCTAAACTTTGATCTAGCCGTAGCGCTAGCCTTAGCACTAGCCCTGTCCCTAAACCTGGCCCTATCCCTAACCCTAACCCTACCCCTAACCCAACCCTACCCCTAACCCTAACCTAGCAACAACACTAACTCTACCCTTCCCCCTGCCCCTAACCTAACCCTAACCTAAACACTAACCTAACCCTAACCCTAACACTAACCTCAACCCCTAACCCTACCCCTATCCCCTACCCCAACCCCTAAACCTAGCCCTAGTGTTAGCCCTAAACCTAGCCCTACCATTACCCCTAAACCTAACCCTAACCCTAACCCAACCCTAACCATAGCCCTATCTCTATCCCTAACCCTAATCCTAACACTGAACCTAACCCTAACCCCTAACCACAACCCCTAACATACCCTTCATTCAACCCTAACCCTAACCCTAAACAATGAACCTAACCCCTAACCCTAAACCCTAACGCTAACGCTAACCCTAAACTAACCTTAACCCTAAATTCTAAACCTTAAATCTAACCCTATTCAAATTGTAACCCTAAACTTAAACCTATTCTCCCCAATCCTAACAGTAACACTAGCCACAACCCCAGCCCTACCCCCTACCCCTAAGCCAAAACATAACCATAGCCCTAGCCCTAGCCCTAGCCCTAGCCCTAAACCTAACCTAAACCCTAACCCAAACCTAACCCTAATCCTAACTCTATCTCTCACCCTATCTCTAAATCATAAACCCTAACCCTAACCCCAACCCTAAACCTAATGCTAACGCTAACCCCAACGCCAACCCGAACCCTAACCCTACCCTAACCCTAAACTTAACACTAACCCTAACACTAAGCCCTAACCCTAACTCTAAACCTAACAATAACCCTAACCAATAACACTGACCCTAACCGTAAAGCCTAACCCTAATGTGAACCTAACCCTAACCCTAACCCTAAACCCTAACCCTAACCTAACTCCAACCTAACCCTAACCCAACCTAACCCTAACCTAACCCTAACCTAACTGAAACCCCAACTCTAACATTAACCCTAACCCTAACCGTAACCCTAACCCTGTTCTAACCCTAACCCTAAATCTAAACTTCTTTCTAACCCTAACCTAACAGTAACACTAACCCTAAACCTAACCAAAACCCCAATCCCAAACCCAACCCTAACCCTAAACATATCCTAACCCTAAACCTAACCCTAACCCTGACCCTAACCCTAGCCCTAGCACTATCCCTAGCTCTAACCCTATCCCTAGCCCTAACCCTAACCCAACCCTAACCCCAACACTAATCCTAAACCCTAGCCATACCCCTTCCCTACCACTACCCCTACTTCTACACATAACCCTAACTCCTAACCCTAACCCTAACCCTAGCCCTAAACATATCCCTAACCCTAACCCTAACCCTAAGCCTCAATCCTAAAACCTAACACTAAAGCCAACCTTAACCTAACCATAACCCTAACCCTAAATCTTAAACGTAAACCTAACCATAACCCTAAACTCTAACCCTAACCCTAACCTTAGCCCTAGCCGAAGCCCTAGCCTTAGCAATAGCCCTTGCCCTAACACTATCCCTAGCCCTAACCCTAACCCCTAACCCTAACCGTAACCATAACCCTAAACCCTAAACCCCAACCCTAACTCTAAACCCCATACCCTAACCTTAACCCTAACCCATACGCTAACCAAAACCTATACTTAACACTAACCCTACACCCAAACCGTACCCCCTACCCCTTACCCTGCCTGTAACCCTAACCCTCACACAACCCTAACCATAACCATAACCCTAACCCTATCCTTAAACCCCTAAACCCTAACCCTAACACTAACTCCAAACACTTAACCCTAACCTAATGCTAACACAACCCTAACCCTAATGCTAACCCTAACTGTAACCACCAATACTAACACTAACTCTAATCCTAACTCTAAACCCTAACCCCTAACCGTAACCTTTTTCTAAACCTAACCCCAAACCTAAACCCTCTTCTAACCCTTACCCTAACAGCAACGCTAACCCTAAACTTAACCCTAACCACAACCACAACCCTAAACCCTACCCAACCCTAACCATAACCCTAACACTAACCCTAACCCTAACCTCTATTCCTCACCCTAACCCTAGCCCTAACCCTAACCCTAACAATAACCCTAACCATAACCGTAAAACCTAACCCTAACCTCAACTCCTAACCCTAAGAGTAACCTAACCCTAATCCTAACCCTAACCCTAAACACTAACTCTAAACCCTAACCTAAAGCTAACCCTGCCCTATCCCTAACCCTAACCCTAATGCTAACCCTTGCCCGAACCCTAGCCTTGGCCATGGCCCTAGCCCTAGCACTAGCCCTAGCCCTAACCCTAGCCCCAGCCCTAACCCTAAGCCTAACCTAACCCTAAACCTTACACTAACCCTAGCCCTAGCCCCAGCCCTAGCCTAGTCTGGCCCTAGCCCCAACCCTAGCCATAGCCCTAACACTAAGCCTAACCCTAACCCTAACCCCAACCCCAACCTAACCCAAACACTACCCTAAACCTAAATTAACCCTAACCCTAACCCTAGCCCAGGCCTTACCCCTTGCCCTAACTCTATCCCTAGCCCTATACCTAAACCTAACCATAACCATAAACCCTAAACCCTAACCTTAATGCTAAACCTAACACTAACACAACCCTAATATTAACCCTAACCCTAACACCAACCCATACCCCTTCCCCTACCCATAAACCTAGCCCTACCCGTAACCTTAACCTCTAACCCTAACCCGAACCCCTAACGCTAAACCTAACCCTAAATCTAAACCTCTTCTTCCCCTAACCTAATAGTAACGCTAACCCTAACCCCAACCCCAACCCCAACCCTAACCCTAACCGTACCCTAACTCCAAACCCAACCTAACCCCAACCCTAACTCCAGCCCTAGCCCTAGCCCTAGCTCTAATACTAACCCTAACCCAAACCCAAACCCTAATCCTGACCTTTACCCTAGCCCTAGCCCTAACCTAACCCGAGCACCAGCCCTAGCCCTAACCCTATCCCTAGCCCTAATCCTAACCTAACCCTAACCCTAAACCCAAACCCTAACCTAAACCTAAACCCTAACCCTAACTCTAACCCTAACCCAACCCTAAAGATAACCTGACCCAAACCCAAACCCCTACCCCTACCGCTGCCTCTAACCCCTAACACTAACCTTAACCCTAACACTAACATTAGCCCTAGCACTAGCCATAGCCCTAACCCTATCCCTAGCCCTAACCTAAACATAACCATAAACCATAAACCCAAACCCTAACCTAATGCAAACCTAACCCTAACCCAAACCTAACCCTAACCTAACCCCAAGCCATACACCTTCCCCTACTCCTACCCCTACCCCTACCCGTAACCCTAACCCCCAAATCCTAACCCTAGCCCTAGCCCTAACCCTAACCCTCAACCTAATCCTAAACCCTAAAACCTAACACTAACCCTAACCCTACACTAACACTAAATCCTAAACCTACATCTAACACTAACCTAAACACTAACCCTAACCCTAGCCCTAGCACTAGACCTTGCCCTAAAACTAACCCTAGCCCTAACCTAAACCTAAACCATAAACCCTAACCCTAACCCTAACCCTAACCCTAAAACTAGACCTAACACTAACACTAACAGTAACCCTAATCCCAAACAGAACCTAACCCTAACCCTAACCCAACCCTAACCCTAACACTAACACTAACCTCAACCGCTAAAACTACACTTACCCCTAACCTAACCATAACCCTAGTCCTAGACCTATCCTAGACATAGCCCTAGCTTTAAACCCTAGCCCTAGCACTAGCCCCAAACCTAACCCTAACCCTAACCCAATCCTAAACCTAACACAAACACTACCCTCAAATCCTACCCCTACCCCTACCCTAAACCTAACTCCAAACCCTAACCCTAACCGTACCTAAACGTAACCTATTCTAACCCTAACCCTAAATCTAAACCTCTTCTAACCCTAACCATAACAGTAACGCTAAACCTAACCCTTACCCTAGCCCCAACCCAAACCCTAACCATGAACGTTATCCTAACCCTAAACCTAACCCTAACACTAATACTAACCCCAACCCTAACCAAAA
The DNA here is from genome assembly GCA_917880005.1 of Nanger dama. NCBI lineage: Eukaryota > Metazoa > Chordata > Mammalia > Artiodactyla > Bovidae > Nanger > Nanger dama. Next base: position 42,644 of record CAKJTW010000422.1, on the reverse strand, counting down.
CAATAACACTAACCCCAAACCTAAGCCTAAATCTAAACTAAAATTAACCTAACCCTAACCAATAACACTAACCCTAACACTAAATCCTACCTAACCCTAACCCTAAACACTAATGCTAACCCTAAACGTTGGCCTAGCCATAGCCCTAGCCCTAGCACTAGCCCTGTCCCTAAACCTGGCCCTATCCCTGGGTTGGGGTTGGGGTTAGGGGTTTTGGTTAGGGGTTTGGTTAGGGTTAGGGTTAGGGTTAGGGGTTATGGTTAGGGGTTATGGTTAGGGGTAGGGGTTAGGGTTAGGTGTTATAATTAGGGTTAGGGTTAGAGTTAGGGATTAGGGTTAGCCTTAGGGTTAGGGGTTAGTGTTAGGGTTAGGGTCAGGTCAGGGTCAGGGTCAGGGTTTAGGGTTAGGGTTAGAATTAGGGTTAGCGTTAGCTTTAAGGTTAGCGTTAGGGTTAGGATTAGGCTTGGGGTGAGGGATTAGGGTTAGTGTTAGGTTTAGGGTTAGGGGTTAGGGTTAGGTTTAGGGATTAGGGTTAGGGTTAGGGTTGAGGGTTGGGGTTAGGGTTGGGGTTGGGGGTTAGGGTTGGGGTTAGGGGTTAGGGTTAGGGTGGGGTTAGGGTTAGGGGTTAGGGTTGGGGTTAGGATTAGGGTTGGGGTTAGGGTTAGGGTTGAGGTTAGGGTTAGGGTTAGGTTTAGGGTTAGGGTTAGGGTTTCGTTTAGGGTTACAGTTAGGGGTTAGGGTTAGAGATCTGCTTTAGGGTTAGGGTTAGGGTTAGGTTTAGGGTTAGGGGTTTGGTTTAGGGTTAGGGGTTAGGGTTAAGGGTTTTTGTTAGGGGTGGGGGATAGGGTTAACGGTTAGGGTTAGGGTTTGGGGTTACGGTTAGGGTTAGGGTGAAAGATTAGGGTTAGGGTTAGGGTTAGCGTTACTGATTAGGGTTAGTGATAGGGATAGGGTTAGGGTTAGGGTTAGGGTCAGGGTCAGGGGTTGAGGGTTAGGGTTAGTGTTAGGGTTAGCATTAGCATTAGGGTTAGCGTTAGGTTTTAGGGTTAGGGTTAGGGTTAGGGTTAGGGTAGGGTTAGGGTTAGGTTAGTGGTTTTGGTTAGGGTTGAGGTTAGGGGTTAGGGTTACGGTTAGGGTTATGTTTAGGTTGTAGGTTAGGGTTGTGGTTAGGTTAGGGTTACGATTTAGAATTAGGGTTGTGGTTAAGTTTAGGGTGAGGGTTTAGGGTTAGCGTTACGGTTAGGGTTGAGTGTTAGGGCTGGGGTTAGGGTTAGGGTCAGGGTCAGTGTCAGGGTTTAGGGTAGGGGTTAGAATTAGGGTTAGCGTTAGCGTTAGGGTTAGGGTTAAGGCTTAGGGTTAGTGTTAGGTTAGGGTTAAGGGTTAGGGGTTGGGGTGAGGGTTAGCGTTAGCGTAAGGGTTGGGGTTAGGGTTATGGTTAGGGTTAACTTAGGGGTTAGTGTTAGTGTTAGGGTTAGTGTTAGGGTTAGGGGGTTAGGGTTAGTGTTAGGGTTAGTTTAGGGTTATGGTTGGGATTAGGGTTGGGGTTGGGGTTAGGGTTAGGTTTAGGGTTAGGATTTAAGGTTATTGTAGGGTTATGGTTATGGTTATGGTTACTGTTAGGTTTTTAGGGTTAGGGTTAGGGGTTAGGGTTGAGGGTTTTGGTTCGGGCTAGGGATAGGTTTAGAATTAGGGCTAGTGCTAGGGCTAGGGATAGGCCTAGGGCTAGGGCTGGGATTACGGTGAGTGTTTAGTGTTATGGTTATGTTTAGGGTTAGGGGTTAGGGTGGGATTAGTGTTAGGGTTAGGGTTATGGTTGGTTTTAGAGTTAGGGTTGGCGTTAGCGTTAGGGTTAGGGTTGGTTTGCTTTAGGTTAGGGTTAGGGTTAGAGTTAGGGATTGGGTTTGGTTTAGGGTTAGTGTTAGGGTTAGGTTTATGGTTAGGTTCAGTGTTTGGTTTAGGGATAGGGTTAGGATTAGGGTTATTGATTGCTTAGGGTTAGGGTTAGGGTTAGGGGTTATGGTTAGGGTTATGTTTAGGGTTTAAGGTTAGGGTTGGGGTTAGGTTTACAGTTTAGGATTAGGGTTAGGGTTACGGTTAGGTAAGGGTAGGGTTAGGGTCAAGGTCATGGTCAGAGTTAGGGTTAGGGTTAGGGTTAGCGTTAAGGTTAGCGTTAGCATTACGGTCAGCGTTAGGGTTAGAGTTAGGTGTTAGGGTTAGTGTTAGCGTTTGGGTTAGGGGTTAGAGTTAGGTTAGGGTTAGGGTTAGGGTTAGTGTTAGCGTTAGGGTTAGGGTTGGGGTTGGGGTTAGGGGTTAGGGGTTTTGGGTTAGGGTTAGGGATAGGGTTAGCGGTTAGAGTTAGTGTTAGGGTTAGGCATAGGGTTTAGGGTCAGGGTTAAGGGTAGTGTTAGGGTTACAGTTTAGAATTAGCATTAGGGTTAGGGTTAGGGTTTAGAGTAAACGTTATGGTTGGGTTTAGTGTTAGGGTTAGGGTCAGGGTCGGGGTCAGGGTCAGGGTTTAGGGTTAGGGTTAGCGTTAGTGTTAGGGTTAGTGTTAGGGTTAAGGTTAGTTTTAGGGGTTAGTGTTGAGGTTAGGGTTAGGGTTAAGGGTTAGGGTTAGGGTTAGGGGTTTTGATTAGGGTTAAGGGTTAGGGTTTAGGGGTTAGGGATAGGGTTAGTCTTAGGGGTTAGGATTAGGGTAAGGGTTAGGGTTAGGGGTTTAGGGTTAGTGTTAGTGTTAAGGTTAGTGTTAGGGTTAGGTTTAGGGGTTAGGGTTAGGGTCAGGATCAGGGTCAGGGTTTAGGGTTAGGGTTAGCATTAGGGTTATTGTTAGCATTAGGGTTAGCCTTAGGGTTAAGGTTAGACTTAGGGTTAGGGGTTAGGGTTAGAGTTAGGGGTTAGCATTAGTGGTTAGGGTTAGGGTTAGGGGTTAGGTATTAGGGTTAGGGTTAGGGGTTGGGGTTGGGGTTGGGGTTGGGATTGGGGTTGGGTTTAGGGTTGGCATTGTGGTTCTGGTTGGGGTTGGGGTTAGGGTTAGGTTTAGGGTTAGGTTTGGGGTTAGGGTTAGGGTTGGGGTTGTGGTTAGTGTTAGGGTTGGGCTTGGGGTTAGGGTTAGGGGTTGTTGTTAGGGTTAGGGTTAGGCTTAGGCTTAGGGTTTGGTTTACGGTTAAGGTTAGGGTTTGGTTTAGGGTTAGGGTTAGGGTTAGGTTTAGGGTTAGGGTTTTGGTTTATGGTTATGGTTGGGATTAGGGTTAGGGGTTTGGTTGGGGTTAGATATAGAGTTAGCAATTGGGGTTAGTGTTGGGTTAAGGGTTAGGGTTTAGGGTCAGGGTGAGAGTTAGTGTTGGGGTTGGGGTTTAGGATTAGGGTTAGTGTTAGGGTTGGGGTTTAGGGTAAATGTTACGGTTAGGTTTACTGTTAGGGTTAGGGTTAGTTTTAGGGTCAGGGGTCAGGGTCAGGTTTAGGGTTAGTGTAAGCTTTACGGTTAGCATTAGCGTTAGGGTTAGCATTAGGGTTAGATTTAGGGTTAGGTTTAGGGGTTAGGGTTAGGGTTAGTGTTAGGGTTAGGGTTAGGGTTAGGTTTAGGGGTTAGGGTTAGTGTTAGGGTTAGGGGTTAGAATTAAGGTTAGGGTGAGTGGTTAGGCATAGGGTTAGGGTTAGGGTTGGGGTTGGGGTTAGGGTTGGGGTTGGGGTTAGGGTTGGGATTGGGGTTGGTGTTAGGGTTGGGAGTGGGGTCGGGGTTAGGGTTAGGGTTGGGTTTGGGCTTAGGGTTAGTGTTGGGGTTAGGGTTAGGGTTAGGGTTATGGTTGGGGTTAGGTTTAGGGTTTGGGTTAGGGTTTAGAGTTATGGTTAGGGTTAGGGTCAACCTCAGGGTCAGGGTTTGGGGTAGGGTTAGCGTTAGGGTTACCGTTAGCGTTAGGGTTATCGTTAGGTTTAGGGTTAGGCTTAGGGTTAGGTGTTAGGGTTAGTGTTAGGGGTTAGGGTTATGGTTAGGGTTAGGGGGTAATTGTTAGGGTTAGGGTTAGGGGTTTGGGTTAGGGTTAGATTTAGCGTTTAGGGTTGGGGTTAGGGGTTAGTGGTTAGGATTAGTGTTAGGGTTAGGATTGGGGTGGGTTTACTGTTAGGGTTAGGGTTTAGGGTTAGGGTTAGGGTTATGGTTGGGGTTAGGGTTAGGGTTAGGGTTAGTGTTATCGTTACTCTTAGATTTTGGGTTAGAAGAGGTTTAGGGTTAGGGTTAGTGTTAGGGTTAGGGGTTAGGGTTGCGTTTACGGTGAGGGTTGGGGTTGGGGTGAGGGTTGGGGTTGGGGTGAGGGTTGGGATTGGGTTTGAAGTTAGGGTTGGGATTGTGGTTGGGGTTAGGGTTTGGGTTGGGGTTAGGGTTAAGGCTGGGGTTAGGGTTAGGGTTTGGTTTAGGGTTAGGATTAGGGTTTGGTTTAGGGTTAGGGTTAGGGTTAGGGTAAGGTTTAAGGTTTGGTTTTGGTTTATGGTTAGTGTAAGGATTAGAATTAGGGGTTTTGGTTAGGGTTAGTGTTAGGGTTAGGGTTTAGGGTCAGAGTTAGGGTTAGTGTTAAGGTAGGGTTTTAGGATTAAGGTTGTGGTTAGGGTTAGGTTTTAGGTAAAACTTACAGTTAGGTTTAGTGTTGGGGTTAGGGTTAGGTTTAGGGTCAGGGTCAGGATCAGGGTTTAGGGTTAGGGTTAGAGTTAGGTTTAGGGGTTAGGGTTAGTGTTATGGTTAGGGTTAATGGTTATGGTTATGGTTAGTGTTACGGGTTAGGGATAGGGGTTAGGGTTAGGGTTAGGGTTGGGGTTCGGGTTATGTTTGGGGTTGGGGTTAGGGTTGGGATTGGGGTTGGGTTTAGTTTTGGGATTGGGGTTGGTGTTAGGGTTGGGTTTGGGGTTAGGTTTAGGGTTAGGGTTAGGGTTTAGAGTTAGGTTTACTGTTACTGGTTAGGATTAGGGTTAGAGTTATGGTTGGGGTAGGGGGTTACAGTTAGGGATAGGGGTTAGGGTTAGGGCTAGGGTTAGAGCTGTAGTTAGTGTTAGGGTTAGGGTCAGGGTTAGTGTTACTCTTAGGTATAGGGTTAGAAGAGGTTAGGGTTACGGTTAGGGTTAGGGGTTGGGGTTGGGCTTAGTGTTGGGGTTGGGGTTAGGGTTGGGATTGAGGTTGGGGTTAGGGTTAGGGTTGGGATTGGGGTTAGGGTTAGCATTACTCTTAGGTTTAGTGTTAGAAGAGGTTTAGGGTTAGAGTTTTTATTTAGGGTTATGGTTAGGGTTAGGATTAGTGTTAGGGTTATGGTTCGAGCTAGGAATAGGTTTAGAATTAGGGTTAGTGCTAGGGATAGGGATAGGGCTAGGGCTAGGATTAGTGTTAGTGTTTAGTGTTATGTTTAGAGTTAGAGTTAAGGGTAGTGATAGGGTTAGGGTTTAGGGGTTAGGGTCAGGGTCAGGGTCAGGTTTTAGGGTGGGGTTAGCATTAGGATTAGCGATACCATTAGGGTTAGGGTTAACGGTTAGGGTTAGTGTTAGGGTTAGGGTTTCGGGTTAGGTTTAGGGTTAGGGTTAGGGTGAGGGTTAGCTTTAGCTTAAGGGTTGGGGTTGGGGTTAGGGTAAGGGTTAGCTTAGGGGTTAGTGTTAGTGTTAGGGTTAGGGTTAGGGGTTAGGGTTAGTGTTAGGGTTATTTTAGGGTTATGGTTGGGATTAGGGTTAGGGATGGGGTTAGGGTTGGGGTTAGGGGTTAGGTTTAGGTTAGGATTTAAGGTTATTGTAGGGTTAGGGTTATGGTTATGGTTACTGTTAGGTTTTTAGGGTTAGGTTTGGGGTTAGGGTTAGAGCTTTGGTTCGGGCTAGGGATAGGTTTAGAATTAGGGCTAGTGCTAGGGCTAGGGGGATGAGCCTAGGGCTGGGGCTAGGATTTCGGTTAGTGTTTAGTGTTATGGTTATGTTTAGGGTTAGGGTTGGGGTTGGGGGTTAGGGTTAGGGGTTAGGGTTGGTTTTAGAGTTAAGGTTAGCGTTAGCATTAGGGTTAGGGGTGGTTTGCTTTAGGCTTAGGTTTAGGGTTAGAGTTAGGGATTGGGTTTGGTTTAGGGTTAGTGTTAGGGTTAGGCTTATGGTTAGGTTTAGGGTTTGGTTTAGGAGTTAGGGTTAGGATTAGGTTATTGATTGGTTAGGGTTAGGGTTAGAGGCTACGGTTAGGGTTATGTTAAGGGTTTAAGGTTAGGATTGGGTTAGGGTTAGGTTTACGGTTTAGGATTAGGGTTAGGGTTACGGTTAGGGTTAGGGTTTAGGGTTAGGGTTAGGGTTAGGGTCAAGGTCATGGTCAGAGTTAGGGTTAGGGTTAGCGTTAAGGTTAGTGTTAGGGTCACGGTCAGCGTTAGGGTTAGGGTTAGGTGTGAGGGTTAGTGTTAGCGTTAGGGTTAGGGGTTAGAGTTAGGGTTAGGGTTAGTGTTAGCGTTAGGTTTCGGGTTGGGGTTGGGGTTAGGGTGAAGGGTTTTTGTTAGGGTTAGGAATAGGGTTAGCGGTTAGAGTTAGCGTTAGGGTTAGGCATAGGGTTTAGGGTCAGGATTAGGGGTAGTGTTAGGGTTAGAGTTTAGGATTAGCATTAGGTTTAGGGTTAGGGTTTAGGGTAAATGTTATGGTTAGGTTTAGTGTTGGGGTTAGGGTCAGGGTCAGGGTCAGGGTTTAGTGTTGGGGTTTAGTGTTAGGGTTAGCACTAGGGTTAGCGTTAGTGTTAGGGTTAGCGTTAGGGATAGGGTTAGGTTTAGGGGTTAGTGTTAGGGTTAGGGTCAGGATCAGGGTCAGGGTTTAGGGTTAGGGTTAGCATTAGGGTTATCGTTAGCATTAGGGTTAGCCTTAGGGTTAGGGTTAGGCTTAGGGTTAGGAGTTAGGGTTATAGTTAGTGTTAGCGTTAGTGGTTAGTGTTAGGGTTAGGGTTAGGTATTAGGGTTAGGGTTAGGGTTAGGGTTGGCGTTGGGGTTAGGGTTGGGGTTGGGTTTAGGGTTGGGATTGGGGTTGGGTTTAGGGTTGGCATTGTGGTTCTGGTTAGGGGTTGGGGTTAGGGTTAGGGTTAGGAGTTAGGGTAGGGGTTGTGGTTAGGGTTAGGGTTGGACTTCGGGTTAGGGTTAGGGTTGGTGTTAGGGATAGGGCTAGGGTTAGGCTTAGGGTTTGTTCTACGGTTAGAGTTAGGGTTTGGTTTAGGGTTAGGTTTTGATTTATGGTTATGGTTAGGATTAGGGTTAGGGGTTTTGGTTAGGGTTAGATATAGGGTTAGCAATTAGGGTTAGTGTTAGGTTTAGGGTTAGGGTTTAGGGTCAGGGTTAAAGTTAGTGTTAGGGTTAGGGTTTAGGATTAGGGTTAGTGTTAGGGTTAGGGTTTAGGGTAAATGTTACGGTTAGGTTTACTGTTAGGGTTAGGGTTAGTTTTAGGTCAGGGTCAGGGTCAAGGTTTAGGGTTAGTGTTAGCTTTACAGTTAGCATTAGCGTTCGGGGTTAGCATTAGGGTTAGATTTAGGGTTAGGTTTAGGGGGTTAGGGTTAGGGTTAGTGTTAGGGTTAGGGTTAGGGTTAGGTTTAGGGTTAGGATTTAAGGTTATTGTAGGGTTAGGGTTATGGTTATGGTTACTGTTAGGTTTTTAGGATTAGGGTTAGGGTTAGGGTTTGGTTCGGGGCTAGGGATAGGTTTAGAATTAGGGCTAGTGCTAGGGGCTAGGGCTAGGATTTTTGGTTAGTGTTTAGTGTTATGGTTATGTTTAGGGTTAGGGTTAGGGTTGGGGTTAGGGTTGGGGTTAGGGTTGGTTTTAGAGTTAAGGTTGGCGTTAGCGTTAGGGTTAGGGTTGGTTTGCTTTACGGTTAGGATTAGGGTTAGAGTTAGGGATTGGGTTTGGTTTAGGGTTAGTGTTAGGTTAGGCTTATGGTTAGGTTTAGGGTTTTGGTTTAGGGTTAGGGTTAGGATTAGGGTTATTGATTGGTTAGGGTTAGGGTTAGGGTTAGAGGCTACGGTTAGGGTTATGTTAAGGGTTTAAGGTTAGGGTTGGGGTTAGGGTTAGGTTTACGGTTTAGGATTAAGGTTAGGGTTATGGTTAGGGTTAGGGTTAGGGTTAGGGTCAAGGTCATGGTCAGAGTTAGGGTTAGGGTTAGCGTTAAGGTTAGTGTTAGGGTCACGGTCAGCGTTAGGGTTAGGGTTAGGTGTTAGGGTTAGTGTTAGCGTTAGGGTTAGGTGTTAGAGTTAGGGTTAGGGTTAGGGTTAGTGTTAGTGTTAGGTTTCGGATTGGGGTTGGGGTTAGGGTGAGGGTTTTGGTTAGGGTTAGGGATAGGGTTAGCGGTTAGAGTTAGCATTAGGGTTAGGCATAGGGTTTAGGGTCAGGATTAGGGGTAGTGTTAGGGTTAGAGTTTAGGATTAGCATTAGGTTTAGGGTTGGGGTTTAAGGTAAACGTTATGGTTAGGTTTAGTGTTAGGATTAGGGTCAGGGTCAGGGTCAGGGTTTAGTGTTAGGGTTAGCATTAGTGTTAGGGTTGGGCGTTAGGGATAGGGTTAGGTTTAGGGGTTAGTGTTAGGGTTAGGGTCAGGGTCAGGGTCAGGGTTTGGGATTAGGGTTAGCATTAGGGTTATCGTTAGCATTAGGGTTAGCCTTAGGGTTAGGGTTAGGCTTAGGGTTAGGAGTTAGGGTTGGAGTTAGGGTTAGCGTTAGTGGTTAGTGTTAGGGTTAGGGTTAGGTATTAGGGTTAGGGTTAGGGTTGGCATTGGGGTTAGTGTTGGGATTGGGGTTGGGTTTAGGGTTGGCATTGTGGTTCTGGTTGGGGTTGGGGTTAGGGTTAGGTTTAGGGTTAGGGTTAGGGTAGGGGTTGTGGTTAGGGTTAGGGGTTGGGCTTGGGGTTAGGGTTTAGGGTTGGTGTTGGGGATAGGGCTAGGGTTAGTCTTAGGGTTTGGTTTACGGTTAGAGTTAGGGTTTGGTTTAGGGTTAGGGTTAGGGTTAGGTTTAGGTTTAGGTTTTGGTTTATGGTTATGGTTAGGATTAGGGTTAGGGGTTTTGGTTAGGGTTAGATATAGGGTTAGCAATTAGGGTTAGTGTTGGGTTTAAGGTTAGGGTTTAGGGGTCAGGGTTAAAGTTAGTGTTAGGGTTAGGGTTTAGGATTAGGGTTAGTGTTAGGGTTAGGGTTTAGGGTAAATGTTACGGTTGGGTTTACTGTTAGGGTTAGGGTTAGGTTTAGGGTCAGGGTCAGGGTCAGGGTTTAGGGTAAGGGTTAGCATTAGGGTTAGCATTAGCATTAGGGTTAGGGTTAAGGGTTAGGGTTAGTGTTAGGGAGAGGGTTAGGGATTAGGGTTAGGGTTAGGATGAAGGTTAGCGTTAGCGTGAGGGTTCAGGTTGGGGTTAGGGTTAGGGTTAGCATAGGGGTTAGTGTTAGTGTTAGGGTTAGGGTTAGGGGGTTAGGGTTAGTGTTAGGGTTACTTTAGGGTTATGGTTGGGATTAGGGGTTAGGTTTGGGGTTAGGGTTGGGATTAGGGTTAGGTTTATGGTTAGGATTTAAGGTTATTGTAGGGTTAGGGATATTGTATGGTTACTGTTAGGTTTTTAGGGTTAGGGTTAGGGTTAGGGTTTTGGTTCGGGCTGGGGATAGGTTTAGGATTGGGGCTAGTGCTGGGGCTGGGGATAGGCCTAGAGCTAGGGCTGGGATTACGGTTGGTGTTTAGTGTTATGTTTATTGTTATGATTAGGGTTAGGGTTGGATTTAGGGTTAGGGTTAGGGTAGGTTTTAGAGTTAGGGTTAGCGTTAGCATTAGGGTTAGGGTTGGTTTGCTTTAGGGTTAAGGTTAGGGTTAGGGTTAGAGTTAGGGATGGGGGTTTGGTTTAGGTTTAGTGTTAGGGATAGGCTTATGGTTAGGTTTAGAGTTTGGTTTAGAGTTAGGGTTAGGGGGTTTTGTTTAGGGTTAGGGTTACGGTTAGGGGTTACAGTTAGGGGTTAGGGACAGGGTTAGTGTTAGGGGTTAGGATTAGGGTTAGGGTTAGGGTTTTGGGTAGCGTTAGGGTTAGGGTTAGTGTTAGGTTTAGGGTTATGGTTAGGGTCAGGATCAGGGTCAGGGGTTAGGGTTAGCATTAGCGTTATCGTTAGCATCAGGGGTTAGCCTTAGGGTTAGGGGTTAGCGTTAGAGTTAGGGTTAGCGTTAGTGGTTAATGTTAGTGTTAGGGTTACGGTTAGGTATTAGGGTTAGGGTTAGGGTTAGGGTTGGGGTTGGGGTTGGGTTTAGGGTTGGGATTGGGGTTGGGTTTAGGGTGGGCATTGTGGTTCTGGTTGGGGTTGGGGTTAGGGTGTGGTTTAGTGTTAGGTTTGGGGTTAGGGTTAGGGTTGGGGTTAGGGGTTAGGTTTGGGGTTGTGTTTAGGGTTAGGGCTGGGCTTGGGGTTAGGGTTAGGGTTGGTGTTAGGGATAGGGTTAGGGTTAGGCTTAGGTTTGGTTTACGGTTAGGGTTAGGGTTTGGTTTAGGTTTAGGGTTAGGGTTAGGGTTAGGTTTTGGTTTATGGTTATGGTTAGGATTAGGGTTTGGGGTTTTGGTTAGGGTTAGATATAGGGTTAGCAATTGGGGTTAGTGTTAGGTTTAGGGTTAGGGTTTAGGGTCAGGATTAGGGTTAGTGTTAGGGTTAGGGTTTAGGATTAGGGTTAGTGTTAGGGTTAGATTTTAGGGTAAATGTTATGGTTAGGTTTACTGTAAGGGTTAGGGGTTAGGTTTAGGGTCAGGGTCAAGGTCATGGTTTAGGGTTAGTGTTAGCTTTACGGTTAGCGTTAGCATTAGGGTTAGCATTAGGGTTAGATTGAGGGTTAGGTTAGGGGTTAGGGTTATGGTTAGTGTTAAGGTTAGGGTTGAGGGTTAGGGTTAGGGTTAGGGGTTAGTGTTAGTGTTGAGTGTTAGGGTTAGGAGTTAGGATTAAGGTTAGGGTTAGTGGTTATGGATAGGGTTAGGGTTAGAGTTAGGGTTGGGGTTGGGGTCAGGTTTAGGTTTGCGGTTGGGGTTAGGTTTAGGGTTAGGTTTGGGGGTTAGGGTTAGGTTTAGGGTTAGGGGTTTTGGTTGGGGTTCGGGTTCGGGTTTGGGGTTGGGTTTAGGGTTTGGGTTAGGGTTTAGAGTTAGGGTTAGGGTAAGGGGTTAGGGTTAGGGTCAACGTCAGGGTCAGGGTTTAGGGTTAGGGTTAGCGTTAGGGTTAGCGTTAGCGTTAGGGTTGGCTTTATGGTTAGGGTTAGGCTTAGGGTTAGGTGTTAGGGTTAATGTTAGGGTTAGGGTTAGGGGTTAGGGTTATGGTTAGGGTTAGGGGTAAGTGTTAGGGTTAGGGTTAGGGCTTTGGGTTGGGGTTAGGGTTAGGGTTGGGGTGGGGTTACTGTTAGGGTTAAGGGTTAGGGTTAGGGTTATGGTTATGGTTGGGGTTAGGGTTAGGGTTAGTGTTATCATTACTCTTAGATTTTGGGTTAGAAGATGTTTAGGGTTAGGGTTGGGGTAGGGGTTAGGGTTAGGTTTAGGGTTAGGGTTGGGGTGGGGTGAGGGTTGGGGTTGGGGTTAGGGTTGGTATTGGGTTTGGGGTTAGGGTTGCGGTTGTGATTGGGATTAGGGTTTGGGTTGGAGTTAGGGTTAAGGCTGGGGTTAGGGTTTGGGTTAGGGGTTTGGTTTAGGGTTAGGGTTAGGTTTAGGATTAGGGTTTGGTTTACGGTTAGGGTTAGGGTAAGGTTTAGGGTTGGGTTTTGGTTTATGGTTAGGGTTAGGATTAGAATTAGGGGTTTGGGTTAGGGTTAGGGTTTAGGGTCAGAGTTTGGGTTAATGTTAAGGTAAGGGTTTAGGATTAGGGTTAGGGTTAGGGTTAGGCTTTTGGGTAAAACTTACAGTTAGGTTTAGTGTTAGGGTTAGGGGTTAGGTTTAGGGTCAGGGTCAGGGTTTAGGGTTAGGTTTAGTGTTAGGTTTAGGGGTTAGGGTTAGTGTTATGGTTAGGGTTAGTGGTTATGGTTATGGTAAGTGTTAGGGGTTAGTGATAGGGTTAGGGTTAGGGTTAGGGTTGGTGTTTGGGTTATGTTTGGTGTTGGGGTTAGGGTTGAGATTGGGGTTGGGTTTAGTTTTGGGAATGGGGTTGGTGTTAGCGTTGGGTTTGGGGTTAGGTTTAGGGTTAGGGGTTAGGGTTAGGGTTAGAGTTGTAGTTAGTGTTAGGGTTAGGGTCAGGGTTAGCGTTACTCTTAGGTATAGGGTTAGAAGAGGTTTAGGGGTTAGGGTTAGGGTTAGGGGTTGGGGTTTGGGTTAGGGTTGGGTTTGGGGTTAGGGTTGGGATTGGGGTTGGGGTTAGGGTTAGGGTTAGGGTTATTGATTGGTTAGGGTTAGGGTTAGGGGTTATGGTTAGGGTGATGGTTAGGGTTTAAGGTTAGCATTGGGGTTAGTGTTAGGTTTACGGTTTAGGATTAGGGTTAGGGTTACGGTTAGGGTTAGGGCTTAGCGTTAGGGGTTAGGGTTAGTGTCAGGGTCATGGTCAGGGTTAGGGTTAGCGTTAGCATTACGATTAGCGTTAGGGTTAGGTTTAGGTGTTAGTGTTAGTGTTAGGGTTAGGGTTAGGGTTTAGATTTAGGGTTAAGGTTAGGGTTGGGGTTAGGGTTAGGGTTAGCTTAGGGGTTAGGGTTAGGGATAGTGTTAGTGTTAGGTTTAGGGTTTAGGGTCAGTGTTAGGGGTAGTGTTAGGGTTAGGGTTAGGGTTAGGGTTTAGATTTAGGGTTAGGGTTAGGGTTGGGGTTAGGGTTAGGGTTAGCTTAGGGGTTGGGGTTAGGGTTAGGGGTTAGCTTAGGGGTTAGGGTTAGGGATAGTGTTAGTGTTAGGTTTAGGGTTTAGGGTCAGGGTTAGGGGTAGTGTTAGGGTTAAGGTTTAGAATTAACATTAGGGTGAGGGTTGGGGTTTAGAGTAAACATTATGGTTAGGTTTAGTGTTAGGGTTAGGGTTAGGTTTAGGGTTAGGGTCAGGGTCAGGGTTCAGTGTTAGGGTTTGCGTTAGGGTTAGCGTTAGCGTTAGGGTTAGCGTTAGGTTTAGGGATAGGTTTGTGGTTAGGGTTAGTGTTAGGGTTAGGGTTGGGGGTTAGGGTTAGGGGTTAGGGTTAGCGGTTAGGGATAGTGTTAGAGTTAGGGTTAGGGTTGGAGTTGGGGTTGGGGCTGGGTTTAGGGTTAGGGTTGGGATTGGGGTTGGGTTTAGAGTTGGGTTTGGGGTTAGAGTTAGGGTTGGGGTTAGGGTTAGGGTTGGGATTGGGGTTAGGGTTAGGATTGGGGTCTGGTTAGAGTTGGGTTTGGGGTTGGGGTTAGGGGTTGGGATTGGAGTTAGGTTTGGGATTGGGTTGGGGTTAGAGTTGGGTTTGGGTTTAGGGTTAGGGTTGGGGTTAGGGTTACGGTTGGGGTTAGGTTTAGGTGTTAGGGTTAGGGTTAGGGTTTAGGGTTACGGTTAGGGTTAGTGTTAGTGTTAGTCTTGGTGGTTAGCGTTAGTGTTAGGGGTTTGGGTTACGGTTATTGTTAGGGTTAGGGTTTGGTGTAGGGTTAGGGTTAGGGGTTAGGGTTAGTGTTAGCGTTATGGTTCTTGCTAGGATTAGGTTTAGAATTAGGCTAGTTCTAGGGCTAGGGATAGGGCTAGGGCTAGGGCTAGGATTAGGGTTAGTGTTTAGTGTTATGGTTAGGGTTAGAGATAAGGGTAGGGATAGGGTTAGGTGTTAGGGTTAGGGGTTAGGGTTAGGGTTGGGGTTAGGGGTTAGGGTTGGGTTTAGGGTTTGGATTAGGGTTAGGCTTAGGGTTAGGGTTAGTGGTTTTGGTTAAGGTTAGGGTTAGGGTTAGGGTTAGATTTAAGGTTAGAGTTAGGGATAGAGTTTGGTTTAGTGTTAGGATTAGGGTTAGTGGTTTTGTTAAGTTTAGGGGTTACGGTTAGGGTTATTGTTAGGGTTTAAGGTTAGGGTTGGGGTTAGGGTTAGGGTTACTGTTTAGGATTAGGGTTAGGGTTAGGGTTAGCGTTACAGTTAGGGTTAGTATTAGGGTTAGGAGTTAGGGTTAGGGTCATGGTCAGGGTCAGGGTTGAGGGTTAGTGTTAGCGTTATGGTTAGGGTTAACATTAGGGTTAGGTTTAAGGGTTAGGGTCAGTCTTAGGGTTAGGGTTAGGGGTTAGGCTTAGGGTTACGGTTAGTGGTTACGGTTAGGGTTAGCGTTAGGGGTTAGGGTTGGGGTTGGGGTTAGGGTTAAGGTTAGCTTGGGGTTAGGGTAGGGTTAGCGTTAGGGTTACGCTTGAGGCTTAAGGTTAGGTTTAGGGTTTAGTTTAGGGTTAGTGTTAGGGTTAGTGGTTTTGGTTAGTGTTGGGGTTAGGTTTAGGGGTTACGGTTAGAGTTATGTTTAGGGTTTAAGGTTAGGGTTGTGGTTAGGGTTAGGGTTACGATTTAGGATTAGGGTTAGGGGTTACGGTTAGGGTTAGTGTTTGGGGTTAGCGTTACAGTTAGGGTTAGGTTAGGGTTAGGGTTAGGGTTAGGGGTCAGGTTCAGGGTCAGGGTTTAGGGTTAGGGTTAGCGTTAGCGTTAGGGTTAGGGTTAGGTGTTAGGGTTAGGGTTAGGTGTTAGGGTTAGGGTTGAGGGTTAGGGTTAGGGGTTTGGGTTCGGGTTGGGGTTAGGATTATGGTTGGGGGTTAGGGGTTAGGGTTAGGGGTTAGGTTTAGGGTTAGGGTTTAGGGTTAGGGTTAGGGGTTAGGGGGTTGGGTTTAGGGTTAGGGTTGGGGTTTGGGGTTAGGGTAGGGGTTGGGGTTAGTGTTAGGGTTAGGGTTTGGTTGGGGGTTAGGGTTAGGGTCAGAGTCATGGTCAGGGTTTAGGGATAGGGTTAGCGTTAGGGTTAGCGTTAGCGTTAGGTTTAACATTAGGGTTAGGGTTAGGGGTTAGGCTTAGTGTTAGGGTTAGGGTTAAGAGTTAGGGTTAGGGTTAGGGGTTAGGGTTAGCATTATTGTTAGGGTTAGGGGTTAGGGTTAGGCGTTAGGGTTATTGTTATGGTTGGGGATATGGGATAGTGTTAGGGTTAGGGTTAGAGTTAGGTTTAGGGTTAGGGTTTGGTTTAGGGTTAGGGGCAGGGTTAGGTTTAGGGTTAGGGTTAGGGGTTTTGGTTGGGGTTAGGGTTGGGGTTATGCTTAGGGGTTAGGGTTAGGGCTAGGGTTAGGGGTTGGGGCCAGGGGTTGGGGTTAGGGTCAGGGTCAGGTTCAGCGTTAGGGTTAGGGTTAGTGTTTAGGGTTAGGGCTAGGTTTAGGGATTAGGGTTGGTGTTTAGGGTTAGCGTTTGTGTTAGGGTTGGTGTTAGGGTTAGGGTTAGGGTTAGGGGTCAGGGTCAGGGTCAGGGTTTAGGGTTAGGGTTAGCGTTAGTGTTAGCGTTAGCGTTAGCTTTAGGGTTAGGGTTAGTGTTGAGTGTTAGGGTTTGGGGTTTGGGTTAGGGTTAGGGGGTTAGGGTTAGGGTTATTGTTGGGGGTTGGAGTTATGTGTTGGGGTTGGGGTTAGGGTTGGGATTGGGATTGGGGTTAGTGTTGGGATTATGGTTGGGGGTTAGGGTTGGGGTTTCGGTTCTGGTTAGGGTTAGAGTTAGGGTTGGGTTTGGGGGTTGGGGTTCGGTTTGGGGTTAGGTTTGGGATTGGGGTTGGTGTTAGGGTTCGGATTGTGGTTGGGGTTAGGGTTGGGGTTGGGGTTAGGTTTAGCATTGGGGTTGGGGTTAGGGTTTGGTTTGGGTTTAGGGTTAGGGTTAGGGTTGTTGTTAGGGTTAGGGTTAGGAATAGGGGTTAGGGTTAGGGTTAGGGGTTAGGGTTAGGGTTAAGGTTTATGGTTGGGGTTACGGTTGGGGTTTGGGGTTAGGGTTAGCATTAGGGTTAGCGTTAGCATTAGGGTTAGTGTTAGGGCTAGGGTTGAGTGTTAGGGTTAGGATTAGGGGTTAGGGTTAGGGGTTAGGGGGTTAGGGTTAGGGTTAGGGTTGGGGTGGGGGTTAAGGTTAGCATTAGGGTTAGGGTTAGTGTTAGGGTTATGGTTCGGGCTAGGGATAGGTTTAAGACTAGGGCTAGTGCTAGGTCAAGGGATAGGGCTAGGGCTACGGCTGGTTTTAGGGTTAGTCTTTAGTGTTATGATAAGGGTTAGAGTTAAGGAGTAGGGATAGGGTTAGGGGTTAGGGTTAGGGATAGTTTTGGGGTTAAGTTTAGGGTTAGGGATTAGGGTTAGGATTAGGGTTTAGGGTTAGGGTTAGGGGTAGAGTTTAGGCTTAGAATATGAGTTAGGGTTAAAGTTGGGGTTAGGGTTAGAGTTAGGCCTACTGCTAGGGGTAGGGTAGGATTAGGGTAGGGTTGGTGTTGGGGTTGGGTTTGGGGGTTAAGGTTAGCGTTACTATTAGGTTTATGGTTATAGAAGGTTAAGGTTAACGTTAGTGGTTAGGGGTTAGGGTTAGGGGTTGGGTTTAGGGTTGGGGTTAGGGTTAGGGTGAGGGTTAGGATTAGGGGTAAGGGTTAGTGTTAGGGTTAAGGTTAGGGGTTAGAGTTAGGGTTAGGGTTAGTGGTTGGGGTTAGGGTTAGTGTTTGGTTTAGGGTTAAATTAGGGTTAGGGTTAGTGTTAGGATTATGATTCGAGCTATGGATAGGTTTAGGACTAGGGTTAGTGCTAGGGTTAGGTATGGGGCTATTGCTAGGGCTAGTGTTAGGGTTAGTGTTTAGTGTTATGGTTAGGGTTAGAGTTAAGGGTAGGGATAGGATTAGGGGTTAGGGTTAGGGTTAGGGATAGTGTTAGGGGTTAAGGTTGGGGTTAGGGATTAGGGTTAGGGTTAGGGTTAGTTTTTGGGGTTAGGGTTAGTGGAAGAGTTTAGGCTTAGGATATGTGTTAGGGATAAAGTTAGGGGTTAGGTTTAGGGTTAGACTAGGGTTAGGGTTAGGGAAGGTTTAGTGTAGTGTTGGTGTTGGGGTTAGGTTTGGGGTTAGGGTTAGCGTTACTATTACTATTGTTATAGAGGGTTAGGTTTGGGGTTATGGTTAAAATAGGGTTAGGGCTAGGGTTAGGGGTGGGTTTAGTGGTTGTGTGGTCAGTGTTAGGGTTAGGGTTAGAGTAAGGGTTTGGTTAGGGTTAAGGTAAGGGTTATTGTTTAGTGTTAGGGTTATGGTTAGGGTTATGGTTTAGGGTTTAGGGATAGGGTTATGGGTAGGGGTAGGGGTAATGGTGAAGGTAGGTTTAGTGGTTGTGGTTAGGGTTAGGGATAAGGTTATGGTTGATTAGGGGTAGGGGTAGACTTAGGGTTGGGTTTGAGGTTTAGGCGAGTTGGGGTTAGGGTTAGGGTTAGCGGTTGGGGTTAGAGGTTAGGGTTAGTGTTAGTGTTTAGTGTTGGGGTTAGGGTTAGGGGTTTAGTGTTAGGGTTAAGGTTTGAGTTAGGGTTAGGGGTTAGGGTTAGGTGTGGGTTTAAGGGTTAGGGTTAGGGTTAGGGATAGGGGTAGGGGTAGGGTTAAAGGTATGTGTGGGTTAGGGTAAGAATTGGGTTTAGGGTTGGGGTTGGGTTAATGTTAGGGTTAGGGGTAGGGTTAGTGGCTTTGGTTAGGGTTAGGGTTAGGTTTAGGAGGTTACGGTTGGGGTTATTGTTAGGATTGTAAGTTAGGGTTGTGGTTAGGGTTAGGGTTACGATTTAGGATTAGGGAAGGGTTACGTTTAGGGTCAGGGTTTAGGGTTAGCGTTACAGTTAGGGTTAGTGTTAGGGTTAGGGTTAGGATTAGGGTCAGGGTCAGGGTCAGGGGTTTAGGATAAGGGTTAGTGTTAGGGTTAGCGTTAGCATTAGGGTTAGGGTTAGGGGTTAGAGTTAGTGTTAGGGTTAGTGTTATGGGTTGAGGGTTAGGTTTAGGGTTAGGGGTTAGGGTGAGGGTTAGCGTTAGGGTAATGGTTGGGGTTGGGGTTAGGGTTAGTGTTAGCTTAGGGGTTAGTGTTAGTGTTAGGGTTAGGGTTAGGGTTAGGGGTTACGGTTGGTGTTAGGGTTAGTTTCGGGTTAGGGTTGGGGTTAGGGTTAGGGTTGGTGTTAGGGTTGCAGTTAGGGTTAGGTTTAGGGTTAGGATTTCAGGTTGTTGTGGGGTTAGGGTTATGGTTAGGGTTACTGTTAGGTTTTTAGGGTTAGGGTTAGGGTTAGGTTTATGGTTTTGGTTCAGGCAAGGGATAGGTTTAGGGTTAGGGCTAGTGCCAGGGCTATGGATGAGGCCTAGGGCTAGGGCTAGGATTACGGTTGGTGTTTAGTGTTATGGTTATGGTTGGGGTTAGGGTTAGGGGTTGAGGTTAGGGTTAGGGTTAGGTTTGGTTTTAGTGTCAGGGTTAGCATTAGCGTTAGGGTTAGGGTTGGTTTGCTTTAGGGTTAGGCTTAGGGGTTAGGGGTTAGGGATTGGGTTTGGTTTAGGGTTAGGTTTAGGGTTAGGCTTAGGGTTAGGTTTAGGGTTTGGTTTAGGGTCAGGGTTAGGATTAGGGTTATTGATTGGTTAGGGTTAGGGTTAGGGTTAGGGGTTATGTTTAGGGTTATGTTTAGGGTTTAAGGTTGGGGTTGGGGTTAGGGTTAGGTTTATGGTTTAGGATTAGGGTTAGGGTTACGGTTAGGGTTAGGGTTTAGGGTTAGGGTTAGGGTCAAGGTCATGGTCAGAGTTAGGGTTAGGGTTAGCATTATGGTTAGCATTACGGTCAGCGTTAGGGTTAGGGGTTAGGTGTTAGGGTTAGTGTTAGCGTTAGGGTTAGGGGTTAGAGGTTAGGGTTAGGGTTAGGGTTAGTGTTACCGTTAGGGTTAGGGTTGGGGTTGTGGTTAGGCTTAGGGGTTTTTGGTTAGGGTTAGGGATAGGGTTAGCGGTTAAAGTTAGCGTTAGGGTTAGGTATAGGGTTTAGGATCAGGGTTAGGGGTAGTGTTAGGGTTAGAGTTTAGGATTAGCATTAGAGTTAGGGTTAGGGTTTAGGGTAATCGTTATGGTTAGGTTTAGTGTTAGGGTTAGGGTCAGGGTCATGGTCAGGGTTTAGGGTTAGGGTTGGTGTTAGGGTTAGAGTTAGTGTTAGGGTTAGCGTTAGGATTGGGGTTAGGTTTGGGGGTTAGTGTTAGGTTAGGGTTAGGGTTAGGGGTTAGTGTTAGGGTTAGGGTTATGGGTTAGGTATAGGGTTAGGATTAGGGTTTGGGTTGGTGTTGGGGGGTTGAGTGTTGGGGGTTAGGGTTAGGGTTGGGAGGGTTTGGGGTTAGAGTTGGGTTTGGGTTTAGGGTTAGGGGTTAGGGATAGGGATAGTGTTAGGGGGTTAGGATTAGGGTTAGGGTTAGGGTTTGGGTTTAGCGTTAGCGTTAGGGTTAGGGGTTAGTTTTGGGGTTAGGGTTAGGGGTCAGGATCAAGGTCAGGGTTTAGGGTTAGGGTTAGCATTAGGGTTAGCCTTAGGGTTGGGGTTGGGCTTAGGGTTAGGAGTTGGGGTTAGTGTTAGGATTAGCGTCAGGGGTTAGGGGTTAGGGGTTAGGGTTAGGGTTAGGGGTTGGGGTTGGGGTTGGGGTTAGGGTTGGGGTTGGTTTAGGGTTGGGATTGGGGTTTGGCTTAGGGTTGGCATTGTGGTTCTGGTTAGGGTTGGGGTTAGGGTTGGGTTTACAGTTAGGTTTCAGGTTAGGTTTCGGGTTGAGGTTAGGGTTAGTGTTGAAGTTGTGGTTAGGGTTAGGGTTGGGCTTGGGGTTGGGGTTAGGGTTGGTGTTAGGGTTAGTGTTAGGGTTAGGGTTAGGTTCTGGTTTATGGTTATGGTTAGGATTAGGGTTAGGTGTTTTGGATAGGGTTAGATATAGGGTTAGCGGTTAGGGTTAGGGTTAGGTTTAGGGTTAGGGTTTAGGGTCAGGGTTAGCGTTAGTGTTAGGGTTAGGGTTTAGGATTAGGGTTAGTGTTAGTGTTAGGGTTAGGGTTAGTGGTTGGGGTTAGTGTTAGGGTTAGGGTTGGGGTTAGGGTTAGGTTTAGGGTCAGGATCAGGGTTATGGTTTAGGGTTAGTGTTAGCTTTACGGTTAGCGTTAGCGTTAGGTTTAGCATTAGAGTTAGGTTTAGGGTTAGGGTTAGTGGTTAGGGTTAGTGTTAGTGTTAGGGTTAGGGGTTAGGGTTAAGGTTAGAGTTAGTGGTTAGGGATAGGGTTAGGGTTGGGGTTGGGGTTAGGGTTGGGGTTGTGGTTAGGGTTGGGATTGGGGTTGGTGTTAGGGGTTGGGATTGGGGTCTGTGTTAGGGTTAGGGTTGTGTTTGGGGGTTAGGTTTAGGGTTGGGGTTAGGGTTAGGGTTAGGTTTGGGGTTAGGTTTAGGGTTGGGTTTGGGTTTGGGGGTTAGGTTTAGGGTTGGGGTTAGGTTAGGGTTAGGGTTAGGGTTAGGGGTTTTGGTTAGGTTTAGGATTAGGGTTAGGGGTTAGGTTTAGGGTTTGTGTTAGGGTTTAGAGTTAGTGTTGGGATTAGGGTTAGTGTTAGTGATAGGTTTAGGGTTAGGGTTCGGATCAACGTCAGGGTCAGGATTTTAGGTTAGGGTTAGCATTAGGGTTAGCATTAGCGTTAGATTTAGCGTTAGGTTTAGGGTTAGGCTTAGGGTTAGGTGTTAGGGTTAGTGTTAGGGTTAGGGTTAGGGGTTAGGGTTATGGTTATGGTTAGGGGTAAGTGTTAGGGTTAGGGTTAGGGGTTTGGGTTAGGGTTAGGTTTAGCGTTTAGGGTTAGGGGTTAGGGTTAGTGGTTAGGATTGGGGTTGGGTTTAGGGTTGGGATTGGGTTGGTGTTAGGGTTGTGTTTGGGGTTAGGTTTAGGGTTAGGGTTAGGGTTTAGAGTTAGGGTTACTGTTACTGGTTAGGATTAGGGTTAAGGTTAGTTTTTGGGTAGGGGTTACAGTTAGGGTTAGGGTTTAGGGTTAGGGTTAGGGTTAGAGTTGTTTTTAGTGTTAGGGGTTATGGTCAGGGTTAGCGTTACTCTTAGATATAGGGTTAGAAGAGGTTTGGTGTTAGGGTAAGGTTTTGGGTTGGGGTTAGGGTTGGGGTTGGGGTTGGGGGTTGGGATTGGGGTTGGGGTTAGGAGTTAGGGTTGGGGGTTGGGGTTAGGGTTAGCGTTACTCTTAGGTTTTAGGGTTAGAAGAGGTTTAGGGTTGGGGCTTGATTTAGGGTTAGGTTTAGGTTTATGATTAGTGTTAGGGTTATGGTTCGGGCTAGGAATAGGTTTAGGATTGGGGCTAGTGCTAGGGCTAGTGCTGGGAGCTAGGGCTGGGGCTAGGATTAGGGTTAGTGTTTAGTGTTATGGTGAGGGTTAGAGTTAAGGGTAGGGATAGGGTTAGGGGTAAGGATTAGAGGTTTGGGTTGAGGTTAGGGTTAGGAGTTAGTGTTAGGGTTAGCATTAGGGTTAGGGTTGGGGTTGGGGTTAGGGTTAGGTTTAGCTTAGGGGTTAGGGGTAGGGTTATGGTTAGGGTTAGGTTTAGTGGTTTTGGTTAGGGTTAGGGGTTAGGTTAGGGCTTAGGTTTAGCATTAGGGTTAGGGTTAGGTTTAGAGGTTAGGGATAGGGTTTGGTTTAGTGTTACAGTTAGGGTTAGGCTTAGGGTTGGGTTTCGGATTTTGTTTAGGGTTAGGGGTTAGGGTTAGGATTAGGGTTAGTGGTTTTGGTTAGGGTTAGGGTTAGGTTTTAAGGTTAGGGTTGGGGTTAGGGTTAGGGTTACTGTTTAGGATTAGGGTTTGGGTTACGATTAGGGTTAGCGTTTAGATTTAGCATTACAGTTCGGGTAGTGTTAGGGTTAGGGGTTAGGGTTAGGGTAAGGGTCAGGGTCAGAGTTTAGGGTTAGGGTTAACGTTAGCGTTATGTTTAGCGTTAGGATTAGGGTTAGGGTTAGGGTTAGAAGTTAGGCTTAGGGTTAGGGTTAGGGTTAGCGTTAGGGTTAGGGTTGGGGTTGGGGTTAGGGTTAGGGTTAGCTTAGGGGTTAGGGTTAGGGGTAGTGTTAGGGTTAGGCTTTTGGTTAGGTTTAGGTTTGGTTTAGGGTTAGGGGCAGGGTTTGGTTTAGGGTTAGTGGTTTTGGTTAGGGTTAGGTTTAGGTTTAGGGTTACGGTTAGGGTTTATGGTTAGGGTTGTGGTTAGGGTTAGGGTTACGATTTAGGATTATGTTTAGGGGTTACGTTTAGGGTCAGGGTTTAGGGTTAGCGTTACAGTTAGTGTTAGTGTTAGGGTTAGAGTTAGGGTTAGGGTTAGGGTCAGGGTCAGGGTTTAGGGTAAGGGTTAGCGTTAGGGTTGGTGTTAGCATTAGGGTTAGCGTTAGGGTTAGGGTTAGGGGTACTGGTTGGGGGTGAGGGTTATGGTTAGGTTTAGGGTTAGGGTTAGCATTAGCGGTTAGGGGTTAGGGGTTAGGGTTAGGGGTTAGGGTTACGTTTAGGGTTGGGGTTAGGGTTTTGTTTTTGGTTAGGGTTAGGCTTAGGGTTAGTGTTAAGGTTATGGTTCGGGTTAGGGATAGGTTTTGAATTAGGAGCTAGTGCTAGGGCTAGGGATAGGGCTAGGTCCTGGGTTAGGATTATTGTTAGTGTTTAGTGTTATGGTTAGGGTTAGAGTTAAGGGTAGGGATAGGCTTAGGGGTTGGGGTTAGGGTTGGGGTTAGGATAAGGGTTAAGGTTGGTTTTAGTGTTAGGGTTAGCGTTAGCGTTAGGGTTAGGGTTGGTTTGCTTTAGGGTTAGGGTTAGGGTTAGAGTTAGGGATTGGGTTTGGTTTAGGGTTAGGGTTAGGGTTAGGCGTAGGGTTAGGTTTAGGGTTTGGTTTGGGGTTGGGGTTAGGATTAGGGTTTTGATTGGTTAGGGTTAGGGTTAGGGTTAGGGTTTAGGTTTACGGTTTAGGATTAGGGTTAGGGTTATGGTTAGGGTTAGGGTTTAGGAGTTAGGGTAAGGGTTAGTGTCAGGGTCATGGTCAGGGTTAGGGTTAGGGTTAGCGTTAAGGTTAGCGTTAGCGTTTCAGTTAGCGTTAGGGTTAGGGTTAGATGTTAGGGTTAGTGTTAGGGTTAGGGTTGGGGGTTAGAGTTAGGGTTAGGGGTTAGAGTTAGGGTTAGGGGTTAGGTTAGGTTTAGGGTTAGCGTTAGGGTTATGGTTGGGGTTGGGGTTAGGGTTAGGGTTAGCTTAGGGGTTAGGGTTAGGGTTAGGGTTTGGGTTAGGGTTTCGGTTGGGGTTGGGGGTTAGCGTTAGGGTTAGGCTTGGGGTTGGAGTTGGGGTTAGGGTTAACTAGGGGTTAGGGTTAGGGTTAGGGTTAGGGTTAGTGTTAGTGTTAGACTTGGTGGTTAGGGTTAGTGTTAGGGGTTTTGGTTACGGTTATTGTTAGGGTTAGGGTTTGGTGTAGGGTTCGGGTTCGGGTTCGGGTTAGGGTTAGTGTTAGGGTTATGGTTCTTGCTAGGATTAGGTTTAGAATTAGGCTAGTTCTAGGGCTAGGGATAGGGCTAGGGCTAGGTCTGGGATTAGGGTTAGTGTTTAGTGTTATGGTTAAGGTTAGAGTTAAGGGTAGGGATAGGGTTAGGTGTTAGGGTTAGGGGTTAGGGGTTAGGGTTAGGGTTAGGGTTAGGGTTAAAGTTAGTGTTAGGGTTAGGGGTTAGGGTTAGGTTTAGGGGTTTGGATTAGGGTTAGGGGTTAGGCTTAGGGTTAGGGTTAGTGGTTTTGGTTAGGGTTAGGGTTAGGCTTAGGGTTAGGGTTAGGGTTAGAGTTAGGGATAGAGTTTGGTTTAGGGTTAGGATTAGGGTTAGGATTAGGGTTAGTGGTTTTGGTTGGGTTTAGGGGTTACGGTTAGGGTTATTGTTAGGGTTTAAGGTTAGGGTTGGGGTTAGGATTAGAGTTACGGTTTAGGATTAGGGTTAGGGTAACGATTGGGATTAGGGTTTAGGGTTAGGGTTACAGTTTAGGTTAGTATTAGGGTTAGGTTAGGGTTAGGATTAGTTTTAGGGTTAGGGTTAGGGTTTAGGGTTAGGGTTAGGGTTTAGGGTTAGGGTTAGGGTTGGGTTTAGGGTGAGGGGTGGGTTGGGGTTTAGGGTTAGGGTTTAGGGTTAGGGTTTAGGGTTAGTGTTAGGGTTAGTGTTAGGGTTAAAGTTGGGGGTTAGATTTATGGTTAGGGTCAGGTTTAGGGTTAGGGTAGGTTTAGGTTTAAGATTGGGGTTGGGGTTAGGGATAAGATAAAGGTTAGGGTTAGGGGTTAGGGTACCATTAGGGTTAGGGTTAGAAGAGGGTTAGGGTTAGGGTTAGGTTAGAGTTAGGGTATGTTAAGGGTTAGGGTTGGGGTTGGGGTTGGGGTTAGGTTTAGGGGTTGGGTTAGGGTTAGGGGTATGGATAGGGTTAGGGGTAGGGGTAGGTTTAGGGTTAGGGTTGGACGAGTGAGGGTTTGGGACAGGGTTAGGGATAAGGTTAGGATTACAGTTAGGGTTAGGTTTAGAGTTATGGTTAGGATGGGGTTAGGGTTAGGGTTAAGGTTAGGGTTAGTTTTAGGGTTAGGTTTTAGGGTTAGGGTTAAGGCTTGTGTTAGCGTTAGGGGTTAGGGTTAGGGTTAGGTAAGGGTTACGGTCATGGTTTGGGGTAGGGGTAGGGGAATGGGTTGGGGTTAGGGTTACGGTTAGGTTTAGGTTTTGGAAGGATTTGGGTTGGGGTTAGTGTTTGGCGTTAGGGTTAGCGTTAGGGTTTAGGGTTTAGCGATAGGGTTAGGTAAGGTATAGGGTTAGGGTTAGGGTTGGGATAGCATTGGGTTGGGTTTAGGGTTTAGGGTTAGGGTTAGGGTTAGGGTTCAGGGTTAGGGTTATGGTTAGGTTTATGGTTAGGGTTAGGGTTTGGGTTGGGGCTAGGGAGAGGGTTGGGTCTGGGGCTAGTGCTAGGGCTAGGGCTGGGGCTGGGGCTAGGGCTAGGGTTAGCGTTAGGGTTAGGTTTCAGGTTTAGGGTTATGGTAAGTTTTAGGGTTAGGATAGGGTTAGGTTTAGATTTGGGTTATGGTTAGGGTTAAGGTTTAAGTTTTGGGGTTAGGGTTATGGTTAGGGTTTAGGGTTAGGATTTGAGTCAGGGTTGGGGTTAGGGGTTAGTGTTATGGGTAGTGTTAGAGGTAGGGGTATGTGTTGGTGTTTCTGTTAGGGTTAGGGTTAGGGTTGGGTTGGGGTTGGGGTTGGGGTTGGGGTTCAGGACTTAGGGATAGGGTTAGGGTTAAGTTTGGGGCTAGGGAGAGCGCTGGGGCTAAGGCTAGTGCTAAGTCTAAGGCTAGGGCTAGGGCTAGGGTTACTGTAGGGTTAGGGTTCAAGGTTAGGGTTAGGTTTAGGGTTAGGGTAGGTTTAGGTATTAGGGTTTAAGGATGGGGTTAGGGTTAGGGTTAGGGGTTATGGTTGGGGTTAGGTTTGGGTTATGGTTAGGGTTAGGGTTAGTGTTTAGGGTTAGGGTTAGGGTTAGGGATGAGGATTAGGGATAGGGTTAGGGTTAGATTTAGGGGATAGGGGTAAGGGTAGGGGTATGTGTTGGAGTTAGGGTTAGGGTTAGGATTGGGTTGGGGTTAGGGTTAGTTTTAGGGTTAGGGTTAGGGTTGGGGTTAAGGGTTAGGGTTAGGGTTGGGGTTAGGGGTTAGGGTTAGGGTTGGGGTTAAGGGGTTAGGGGTTAGAGTTAGTGTTAGGGTTAGTGTTAGGTTTGGGGTTAGGGTTAGCGTTAGGGTTAGGGGTTGGTTTAGGCTCAGTGTTAGGGTTAGGGTTAGTGATAGGGTTGGGTTATGTTTAGCGGTAGGGGTAGGGGTAAGATTAGGGGTATGGGTTGGGGGTTAGGTTTAGGGTTAGGCTTAGGGTTTGTTAGGGTTAGGTTTGGGTTTAGGTTTAGGGTTTGGGGTTTAGGGTTAGGGATACAGTTAGTGTTAGGGTTAGGTTTAGGGTTTGGGTTAGGTTTAGGGTTAGGGTTAGTTTTAGGGTTAGGGTAGGTTTATGTTTAGTATTCGGGTTGGGGGTTAGGGTCAGGATTAGGGTTAGAGTTACTGTTAGGGTTAGGGTTACAAGAGGTTTAGGTTTAGGATTACGGTTAGAATAGGGTTAACGTTAGGGTTAGGGATAAGAGGTACGGTTATGGTTAGGGTTGCGGTTGGGTTTAGGGTTAGGGTTACGGTTAGCGTTACGCTTAGGGTATGGCTAACAGAGGTTAGGTTTATGGTTAGGGTTAGGGTTTGGGTTAGGGGTCAGGGGTAGGTGTAGGGTTAGTGTTGGGTTTGGATTAGGGTTAGGGTTTAGGGTTTATGGTCAGGGTTATGGTTAGGTTTGGTGTTAGGGGTTTTGGTTAGGGTTAGGGTTAGGGGTTGGGTAACAGGTTGTGGTTAGTTTTAGGGTTTGGTTTAGTGTTAAGTTTAGGGTGTAGGGTTTAAGGTTACGGTTGGGGTTGGGGTTAGGTTTGGGATTTAGGGTTAGGGTTAAGGTTAGGGGGTAGGGTTAGGGGTTGTGGTTAGGGTTAGGGTTAGGGGTTGGGTTAGGGTTGGGGTTAGAGATGGGGTAGGGTTTGGGTTGGGGGTTAGGTTTAGGGTTAGGGTTACGGGTAGGGGGTAGGGTTAGGGTTATGGTTACGGCTCGGGTTGGGGTTAGGGTTAACGTTAGGTTAAGCGATACTGTTAGGGTTAGGGTTAGAAGAGTTTAGGTTTAAGATGAGGGTTAGAAAAGGGTTAGGATTAGGTTTAGGGTATTAGGGTTATGGTTGGGGTTTAGGATTTAGGGTTAGAGGTATGTTTGGGTTAAAGTTTTAGTTTGGGGTTAGGGTTAGTTTAGGGTTAGGAGTTATGATTAGGGTTACGGTTAGCATTAGGCTTAGGGGATAGGGTTAGGGTTAGTGTTAGAGGTAGTAGTAGGGGTTTGGGTTGGAGTTAGCGTTAGGGTTAGTATTGGGTTAGGGTTAGGGCTGGGGCTGGGGTTAGGACAAGTGCTGGTGCTAGGGCTGGGGCTAGGGGTTTGGGCTAGGGCTGAGGTTGGGGTTAGGGTGGGGTTTAGGATTAGGGTTAGGGTTAGGGTAAGGTGTTGTGTTTAAGGTTAGGGTTACTTTTAGGGTTGTGTTAGGGTTAGGGTTAGGGTGCAGGGTTTAGGATTAGTGTTAGGGTTAGGGTTAGTGTTAGGGTTAGTGTTAGAATTAGTGTTAGGGGTTGGGGTTGCGGTTAGTGTTACTGTTAGGGTTAGTGTAGAAGAGGTTAAGGTTTAGGGTTAGGTTTAGAATAGGGTTAGGGTTAGGGTTTAGGATTAGGGTTAGTGTTGGGTTAGGGTTAGGGTTGAGGTTTAAGGTTTAGGGTTAGGGTTGGGGAAGGGGTATCTGTTGCAGTTTGGGATATGGTTAGGGTTATGGTTGGGTAGGGTTAGGTTAGGGTTAGGGCTAGGGAAAAGGTTAGGGCTAGGGCTAGGTCTGGGGCTAGGGCTAGTGTTACTGTAAGGTTAGGGTTCAAGGTTAGGGTTATGGTTAGGTTTAGTGTTAGGGTAGGGTTAAGGCTAGGGTTGTGGTTGCGGTTGGGGTTAGGTTTAGGGTTAGCGTTACTGTTAGTTTTAGGGTTTGAAGAGGTTTACGGTTAGCAT
This sequence comes from Nanger dama, assembly GCA_917880005.1. Lineage (NCBI taxonomy): Eukaryota > Metazoa > Chordata > Mammalia > Artiodactyla > Bovidae > Nanger > Nanger dama. The sequence goes on along the minus strand of CAKJTW010000422.1, from coordinate 15,142 downwards.
TAGCATTAGAAAAGGGTTAGGGGTTAGGTTAGGGTATTAGGGTTAGGGTTAGGTGAGGGTTAGGGTTAGGTTTAGGGTTAGTGTTAGGGTTAGTGTTAGGGCTAGGAGTAAGGGTTTGGGTTAGGGTTAGGGGTTAGGGGTAGGGATATGGGTTGGAGTTAGGGTTAGTGTTAGCATTGGGATAGTGTTAGGGTTAGGGTTAGCAATTAGGGTTTAGGTTTAGGGTTATGGTTGGGTTAGGATTAGGGATAGGGATAGTGTTAGTTTTAGGGTTAGTGTTAGGTTTAGTGGTAGGGTTAGGGGTTGTGGTTAGGGGGTGGGGTTAGGGTTGGGTTTAGGGTTAGGGTTAGTGTTTGGGTTAGGGTTAGGGTTGGGTTACGGTTAGGGGTAGGGATAGGGGTAAGAGTAGGGGCATGGGTTGGGGTTAGGTTTAGGGTTAGGTTTAGGGTTGGTTAGGGTTAAGGTTGGTTGGTGTTAGGGTTAGGTTTGGGGTTAGGGTTTAGGGTTAGGGTTGGTGTTAGGGTTAGGTTTAGGATTGGGGTTAGGTTTGGGTTTAGGGGTTAGGTTTAGGGTTAGGGTAGGTTTAGGTTTAGTGTTGGGGTTGGGGTTAGGGATAGGATTAGGGTTAGTGTTACTGTTAGGGGTAGGGTTAGAAAGGTTTAGGTTTGGCATTTAGTGTTACGGTTAGAATAGGGTTAGCGTTAGGGTTAGGGTTAAAGTAAGGTTATGGTTGAGGCTTGGGGTTGGGGTTAAGGTTAGGCTTAGCATTACGCTTAGGGTAAGGCTTAAAGAGGTTCGGTATAAGGTTAGGGTTGGGGTTTCGGTTAGGGTTGGGGGTAGGGTTAGTGTTAGGATTGGGTTGGGGTTAGGATTAGGTTTAGGGTTAGGGTTGGGGTTAGGGTTAAGTTATGGTTAGGATTAGGGGTAGGGGAAGGGGTTGGGGTTGGGGTTAGGGTTAGTTTTAGGTTTAGGGTTAGGGTTAGGTGTTAGTGTTAGTGTTAGGGTTAGGGTTAGGATTGGGTTAGGTTTAGGATTGCGGTTGGGGTTAGGGTTTAGTGTTTTGGGTTGGGGTTAGGGTTAGGGCTAGGGTTGGGGCTGGGGCTTAAGCTAGGTTTATGGTTAGGGTTAGTGTTTGGGGTTAGGGTTAAGGTTTGGGTTAGGGGTTGTGGTTCGTGTTAGGGTTAGGGTTAGGGTAAGGGCTGTGTTAGGATTATGGTTATGGTTAGTGTGTAGGGTTAGCATTAGGGTTTAGGGATAGGGTTATGGTTAGGGTTAGTTTTAAGTTAGGGGTAGGATTAGGGGTTTCGGTTATGGTTAGTGTTAGGGTTAGGTTTAAGGTTAGGGTTGGGTCAGGGGTAGGAGTAGTGATATGGGTAGGGGTAGGGGTAGGGTTTGGGTTAGACAAGTTAGTGTTAGGGTTAAGGGTAGGGTTAGGGTTAGGGTTACGGTTACGGTTACGTTTAGGGGCATGGCTAGGGTTAGGTTTAGGGTTTGGGTGAGGTTTACGGTTAGGGTTAGCGTAAGTTAGGGGTTAGGGTTAGGGTTAGAGTTTAGGGTTAGGGTTGGGATTTATGGTTAGGGGTTAAGGTTTGTATTAGGGTTAGGGGATTCAGTTGGGTTTAGGGTTAGGGTTAGGGTTGGGGCTAGGGTTACGGTTAGGGTTAGCATTACTGTTGGGTTTAGGGATGCCGTTAGGGTTAGGGTGGGGTTAGGGTTAGGGTTGGGGTTGGGATTAGGGTTAGGGTTAGCGTTACTGTTAGGGTTAGGGTTAGAAGGGTTTAGGTTTAGGGTTGGGGTTAGGGTTGGGGCTAGCTCTGGGGTTAGGTTTGGCGTTACGGTTAGGATTAGTATAAGGTTAGGGTATTGCTAGGGTTAGGATTGGGGTTGGGGTTAGGTTTACGGTTGGGTTTAGGGTTAGGGTTAAGGCTTGTGGTTGGGGTTAGGGTTAGGTTTGGATTTGTGTTAGGGTTAGGTTTAGATTTTTAGGGTTTAGGGGTTAGGTTTAGGGTTAGGGTTTAGTGTTAGGGTTAGCATTAGGGGTGAGGTTAGACTTAAGGTTGGGGTTAGAGTTTATGGTTGGGGGTTAGGGTTGGGGTTAGGGTTAGCGTGTGGGCTTTAGGGTTATGGTTAGGGATAGGGTTAGGAGTTAGGGTATAGGATTAGGGTAGCGTTAGGGGTTAGGGTTAGGGTTAGAAGGTTTAGGGTTAGGGTTAGGGTTGGGGTTGGGGTTGGGGGTTGGGGTCAGGGTTAGGGTTAGGGTTAGTGTTTAGGGTTAGGGTTAGGTTTGGGGTTAGTGTTTCAGTTTTAGGGATAGGTTTAAGGTTAGGGTTAGTATTTAGTGTTAGTGTTAGGGTTAGGGTTAGGGTTAGGGTTTAGTGTTTGGGGTTAGGGTAAGAGTTAGGGTTAGGGCTAGGGGCTACAGATAGGGCTAGGGATAGGGCTAGGTCTTTGTCTAGGGTTATGGTTATGGTTATGGTTGGGGTTACGGTTACGGTTAGGTGTTACGATCATTGTTAGTGTTAGGGATAGTTTTGGGTTGGGGTTAGGGTTAGGGTTTAGGGTTAGGGTTAGGGTTAGATGAGTTAGGGTTAGGGTTAGGGTTAGGGTTCGGGGTTTAGGGATAAAGTTAGGGTTAGTGTTGGGGCTAGGGAGGGGTAAGGTTTAGGGTTAGGGTTAGAGTTGGGTTAGGGTTAGGGTTAAGGTTTAAGGTTTAGGGTTAGGGTTAGTGTTAGTATTTATGGTTAGGTTTTGTGTCACGATTAGCATTCGTGGTTAGGGTTAGGGGTGGGGTTAGGGGTAGGGGTATGTGTTGGGGTTTTGGTTAGTGTTAGGGTTGGGGTTGGGTTCAGGGTTTAGGAATAGGGTTATTTTAGGGTTAGGTTTAGTGCTAGGGAGAGGGTTAGGGCTACGACTAGTGCTAGGGCTGGGAGCTGGGGCTGGGGCTGGGCTTGGTGTGAGGTTAGGGTTCAGGGTTGGGGTTATAGTTAGGTTTGGGGTTGGGGTAGGGTTAGGGTTGGGGTTGGGGTTGGCGTTGGGGTTAGGGTTGGGGGTTAGGGCTAGGGTTGGTGATAGGGCTAGGGGTAGGGTTAGGGTTAGGGTTAGGGTTTAGGTTTAGGATTAGGGTTTAGGGTTTAGGGTTAGGGTTATTGTTAGGGTTTAGGGTTTAGGGATAGGGTTACAGTTAGGGTTGGGGTTGGGTTAAGGTTAGGGTTAGGGTTTAGTGTTTGGTGTTAGGGTAAGGGTTAGGGTTAGGGCTAGGGCTAGAGATAGTGCTAGGGCTAGGGCTAGGTCTTGATCCGAGGTTTAGGGGTTAGGGTTAGGGTTACGGTTACGGTTAGGTGTTAGGGTCATTGTTAGTGTTAGGGATAGGTTTGGGTTAGGTTTAGGGTTAGGGTTTATGGTTGGGTTTAGGGTTAGACGAGTTAGGGATAGGGTTACAGTTAAGGTTCAGGGGTTTAGGGATAGGGTTAGGGTTAGTGTTAGGGGTAGGGAGAGGTAAGGGTTAGGGTAATGGTTAGAGTTCAGTTAGGGTTGGGGTTACTGTTTGGGGTTTAGGGTTAAGGTTAGGGTTAGGGTTTATGGTTGGGGTTTGGGTCAGGGTTTAGGGGTTAGGGTTTAGGGTTAGGGTTAGGGTTAGGGGTAGTTGTATGTGGGTTAGTGTTAGGGTTAGGGTTGGGTTCAGGGTTTAGGAATATGTTTAGAGTTAGGTTTGGGGCTAGGGAGAGGATTAGGGCTATGGTTGAGTGCTAGGGCTAGGGCTAGTGCTATGGTTGTGTAAGGGTTGGGGTTCAGGGTTAGGGTTATAGTTAGGTTTGGGGTTAGGGTAGGGTTAGGGGTTACGGTTGTGGTTGGAGTTAGGGTTGGGGTTAGGGTTAGCGTTACTCTTAAGTTTAGGTTTAGAAGAGGTTTAGCTTTAGGGTTAGCGTTAGAATAGGGTTAGGGTTAGGTTGGGGTATTAGAGTGAGTGTTAGGGTTAGGGTTGGGGTTACGGTTGGGGTTAGGGTTAGATGTGGGGTTTGGGGTTAGGGTTGGGGCTGGTGCTGGGGATACGGTGAGGCTGAGTGCTGGGGCCACGGCTCGGCTAGTGCTAAGGTTAGGATTAGGGTTAGTGTTTAGGGTTAGGGTTAGTTTTAGATTTAGGATTTGGGGTTAGGGGTTGGGGTTAGTGTTAGTGTTATGTTTTAGGGTTAGGGTTAGGGGTTGGGTCTGGGGCTAGGGTTAGTGCTAAGGCTAGGGCTGGGGCTAGGGTTTTAGTTAGGGTTAGGTTTTGGGGTTGGGGTTGGGGTTAGGGTTATGTTGTGGTTACTGTTAGGGTGGGTTAGGGTTAGGGTTGTGTTACCATTAGGGTTAAGGTTAGTGTTTAGGGTTAGGGTAAGTGTTGGGATAAGAGTTTAGGGATAGGGTTAGGGTAAGGGTTGGTTTAGGGTTAGTGTTAGGGGTAGGTTTTAGGGTTTAGGATTAGTCTTAGGGTTAGGGTTAGTGTTAGTACTGGTGGTTATGGTTACTGTTAGCATTAGGGTTAGGGTTGTGTTAGCATTAGGGTTAGGGTTAGTGTTTAGAGTTAGGGTTAGTGTTAGGGTTTGGGGTTTAGGGATAGAGTTAAGGTTGTGGTTACAGTTAGGGTTGTGTTAGGGTTAGGGTTATGGGTGGGTAGGTTAGGGGTACAGTTTGGGTGTGGGGTTAGGGTTAGTGTTATGGTTAGGGTTATGGTTAGGGTTAAGGTTAGGGATTAGGGTTAGTGTTAGGGTGAGGGATAGGATTTAGGTTTAGGGTTAGTGTTAGGGTTATGGTTAGTGTTGGGTTGGGGTTAGGGTTGTGGTTGGGGTTAGGGTTAGGGTTAGGGTTAGCATTACTGTTTGGATTAGGTTTAGAAGGTTTAGGTTTAGGGTTGGGTTTATAATAGCGTTAGGGTTAGGGTTTAGTGTTAGGATTAGGGGATTGTTAGTATTGGTGGTTACGGTGAGGTTAGGGTTAGGGTGAGGGTTGTGTTAGCATTAGGGTTAGGGTAAGTGTTCAGAGTTAGGGTTGGGTTTGGGGTTTAGGGATAGGGTCAGGTTTATGATTAGGACTAGGGTTGTGTTAGGGTTAGGGTTACGGGTAGGGTAGGGGGTAGGGGTGCAGTTTGGGTGTAGGGTGAGTGTTAGGGTTAGGGATAGGGTTGGGTTAGCATTTGGGTTAGAGTTAAGGTTAGGGTATAGGGTTTAGTGTTAGGGTTAGATGTGGGGTTTAGGGTTGGGGTTGGGGCTAGTGCTAGGGATAGGGTAAGGGCTGAGTGCTAGGGCCACGGCTGCGGCTAGTGCTGAGGTTAGGATTAGAGTTAGTGTTTGGGGTTAGGGTTAGTTTTAGATTTGGGATTTGGGGTTGGGGTTAGGGTTAGCGTTAGTGTTATGTTTTACGGTTTGGAGGCTTATGGTTGGGGTTATGTTTAGGGTTAGGTTTGGGGCTAGGGATAGGGTTAGGGCTAGGGTTAGGGTTAGGGTTAGGGGATAGGGTTATGTGTAGGGGTAGGTGTAGGGAAGGGGGTTAGATATGGCTAGGGGCTATGGTTTGGGTTAGGGTTAGGGTTGGGTTGGGGTTAGGGTTAAGGTTACAGTTTAGGGTTTGGGGTTAGGGTTCTGGATAGGGATAGGGTTAGAGCTAGGGATAGTGCTAGGGCTAAGGTTAGGGTTATGTTTAGGGTTATGGTTGAGGTTAGGGTAGGGGTAGGGTTACTGACTTCTGGTTAGGGTTTGGGTTATGGTTGGATTAGGGTTAGGCTTAGGGTTGGGGTGTAGAGTTTGGCGTTAAGGTTAGTGTTAGGGGTTAGGGTTTGGGGTTAGGGTTGGTTTTAGGTTTAGGATTTGGGGTTAGGGGTAAGATTAGGGTTAGGTTTGGGGTGTAGAGTTTATGATTAGGGGTTAGTGTTGGGGTTAGGGTCCACTTTGGGGGTTGGGGTTAGGGTTAAGGTTAGTGTTAGATTTAGGGTTAGGGTTAGGGTTAGTGGCAGTGTTAGTTTTGGGGTTATGGTTGGGGTTGCGGTTAAGGTTGGGGTTTGGTTTAGGGTTAGGATATGTTTAGGGTTGGGGTTGGGGTTGGGGTTGGGGTTAGGGTTAGGGTTAGTGTTACTGTTAGGGTTAGGGTTAGAAGAGTTTAGATTTAGGGTTAGGGTTAGGAATATGGTTAGGGGTTAAGTTTAGGGTAGGGTTAGGGTTAGAGTTGGGGTTGGGGTTGGGATTATGGTTATCTTTACTGTTAGGGTTAGGGTTAGAAGGTTTGAGGTTGGGGTTAGAGATGGAATAGCGTTAGGGGTTAGAATAGTGTTAGGGTTAGGTTTGGGGTATTATGGTTGTGGTTAGCGTTTGGGATTTAGGGTTAGGTTAGGGTTAGGGTTAGTATTGGAGTATGGTTAGGTCTAGGGATAGGGTTAGGGATAGGGCTAGGTTTAGGGTTTGGGGTGAGGGTTATGGGTAGGGATAGGGGAAGGGGTATGGCTTGGGGTTACGGTTAGCGTTAGGGTTGGGTTAGGGTTAGGGTTTGGGGTTTAGGGCTGAGGTTAGGCTTTAGGGTTAGGGTTAGCTTTATTGGTTAGTGTTAGGGTTAGGATTAGTGTTAGGTTTAGGGTTAAGTTTGGGGTTATGGTAGGGTTAGAGATGAGGGTTGGGGTTAGGGTGTAAAGTTTGGGGTTAGGGTTAGTATTGGGGTTGTGCTTTAGGGTTGGAGTTAGCGTTGGGGGTTAGGGTTAGGGTTAGGATTAAGGTTGGTGTTAGATTTAGGGTTAGGGTGAGTGATAGTGTTAGGGTTAGTGTTGGGGTTAGTGTTAGAGTTAGGGTTAGGTTTAGGGTTAGGGTATGTTTAGGGTTAGGGTTGGGGTTGGGGGTTGGGGTTAGGGTTGGGGTTGGGGTTGGGGTTAGGTTTAGGGTTAGTGTACTGTTGGGGTTAGGGTAAGAAGAGGTTTAGGTTTGGGGTTAGGGCTAGCGTTGGGGGTTAGGGTTAGGGTTAGGGGTTAGGTTTACGTTAGGAGTAGGGGTAGGGATAGGGGAAGGGTATGGGTTTGGGTTAGGTTTAGCGTTAGCGTTAGGGTTGGGTAAGGGATAGGTTAAAGGTTAGGGTTTAGGGTTTGGGTTTAGGATTAGTGCTAGGGTTAATGTTAGGTTGGGGTTAGGATTAGGGTTTAGGATTCGGGTTAGGGTTGCAGTTGGGGTTAGGATTGGGGTTAGGTTTAACGTTACTGTTAGGGTTAGGGTTAGAAGGTTTAGGTTAGGGTTAGGGTTAGGGTTTGGGTTGGGGTTAGGGTTAGGGTATTAAGGTTACAGTTGGGGTTTAGGATATAGGGTTAGGGTTAAGTTTGGGGTAGGTTTAGGGTTATGGGTATGGTTAGGGGTAGGAGTAGGGTTAGGGTTAGGGTTAGCGTTACCGTTGGGGTTAGGGTTTGAAGGGTTGGGTTTAGGGTTAGGGATAGAATAGGGTTAGGGTTGGGTTTAGGTTATTAAGGTTACGGTTAGGGTTTATGATTTAGGGTTAGGGTTAGGTTTGGGTTAGTTTTGGGGATTAGGGTTAGGATTGGGTTAGTGTTAGGGTTAGGGGTTACGGTTAGGGTTATGTTAAGGGTTAGGCTTTGGGGTTGGTGTTAGGGTTAGTGTTAGGGTAGGAGTAGGGAATGAGTTAGAGTTAGGGATAGGTTAGCACTGGGTGGGGTTAGGGTTAGTGTTAAGTTTAGGGTTAGGGTAGGGTTAAGGTTAGGGTTGGGGTTGGGGTTAGGTTTAGGGTTGGGGTTAGGGTTAGGGTTAAGTTTAGAGGGTAGGGTAGGGTTCGGGTTAGGGTTGGGGGTTGGGGTTAGGGTTAGAGTTGGGTTTAGGTTTATGGTTAGGGTTAGGGATAGGGGTGGGTTTAGGGCTTGCTTTGAGGGTTAGGTTTAGATTAGGGTTAGGGTGACGGTTGGGGTGTAGGGTTTAGGATTTGGGTTGGGGTTAGGGTTAAGGTTCGTGTTTGGGGTTAGGGTTAGCGTTAGGTGTTAGGGTTACAGTTAGGGTTAAGGTTAGGTTTAGGGTTGTGGTTCGCATTAGGGTTAGGTTTAGGGTTAGGGTTGGGGTTGGGGTTAGGGTTAGGGTTAGTGTTGGGGTTGGGGTTGGGGTAGGGTTAGGGGTTAGGATTAGGGTTAGGGGTTCCGGTTATTGTTGGGGTTTAGGGTTGGTGTTCTGGTTGGGTTATGTTTAAGGGATTGTGGTTTAGGGTTGGGGTTAGGGGTTAAGTTAGGGTTAGGGTTAGGGTTAGATTTAGGGTTCAGGTTGGGATTGGGGTTAGGTTTAGGGGTAGGGTTAGGGGTTTTGGTTAGGGTTAGCGTTAGTGTCAGGGTTAGGGTTATGTTTAGGGTTGGTGTTCTGGTTAGGGTTAAGTTTAGGGATTGTGGTTAGGGTTAGGTTAGGGTTAGGGTTAGGGTTGGATTTAGGGTTGAGGTTGGGCTTGGGGTTAGGTTTAGGGGGGTAGAGTTAGGGGTTTGGTTAGGTTTAGGGTTAGTGTTAGGGTTAGGGTTTACAGTTGGTGTTGGGTTAGGTTTAGGGTTAGGGTGTGGGGTTTAGGGTTAGGGATGGGTTTGGGGTTTAGGGTTAGGGTTAGCATTGGGGTTAGGGTGAGAGTTAGGTTTGGGGTTAGAGTTTAGGGTTAGGGTTGGGTTTAGGGTTAGTGTTAGGGGGTATGGTTAGGGTTGGGGTTAGGGTTAGGTTTAGGGTTAGGGTAGGGTTAGGGTTGTGGTGGGGTTGGGGGTTGGGTTTAGGGTTAGGGTTAACATTACTCTTCGGTTAGGGATAGGAGAGGTTTAGGTTTAGGGTTAGGGTTAGAATAGGGTTAGGGTTAGGTTTGATTGTATTAAGGTTACGGTTCGGGTTTAGGATTTAGGGTTAATGTTAGGTTGGGGTTAGGATTAGGTTTTAGGGTTCTGGTTAGGGTTGCAGTTGGGGTTGGGGTTGGGTTTATCGTTGCTATTAGGGTTAAAAGAATTTTCGGTTGGGGTTATGGTTGGGGTTAGGGTTTGGGGGTTAGGGGTTGGGTTTAGGGAATTAAGGTTAGGGTTAGGGTTTAGTATATAGGGTTAGGGTTGGGTTGGGTTTAGGGTTAGGGAGAGGGTTTAGTGTTTAGCGTTAGGGGTGGGCCTGGGGCTGGGTTAGTGCTAAGGGCAGGGCTAGGGCTGGGGGTTATGTTAGGGTTAGGGTTTAGGGTTAGGGTTGTGTTGTGGTTGGTGTTGGGGTGGGTTAGGGTTAGGTTTGTGAGAGCATTAGGGTTAAGGTTAGTGTTTAGGGTTAGAGTTAGGGTTGGGATAAGGGTTTAGGGATGGCGTTAGGGTTAGGGTTAGGGTTTGTTTAGGGTTAGTGTTAGGGGTAGGGTTTACGGTTTTACGGTTAGGGTTAATGTTAGGGATAGGATTTGGGTTAGGCGTTAGTATTGGTGGTTATGGTTACTGTTAGCTTTAGGGTTAGGGTTGTGTTAGCATTAGGGTTAGGGTTAGGGTTAGGGTTTAGGGATAGGGTTAAGAAATGGTTAGGGTTAGGGGTTGTGTTAGGGTTAGGGTTACAGGTATGGTAAGGGGTAGGGGAGCAGTTAAGGGTGTAGTGTTAGGGTTAGGGTTAGGGATAGGGTTGGGGGCTAGGGCTAGGGATAGGGTGAGGGCTATTGCTGGGGCTATGGCTATGGCTAGTGCTAAGGTTAGGGTTAGGGTTCGTGTTTAGGGTAAGGTTAGGTTTACATTTAGGATTTAGGGTTACTGTCACGGTTAGGGTTAGCGTTAGTGTTATGTTTTAGGGTTTAGGCTTAGGGTTAGGGTTATGTTTAGGGTTAGGGTTAGGGATAGGGATAGCGTTAGGGCTAGGGTTAGGGTTAGGGTTAGGGGTTAGGGTTATGTGTAGGGGGTAAGGGTAGGGGACGGAAAAGTGGTATGGCTAGGGGTTATGGTTTGAGTTAGGGTTAGGGTAGGGTTAGGGGTTAAGGTTTGGGTTAGGGTTTAGGCTTTATGGTTAGTGTTGGGGTTAGGGTTAGGGCTAGGGATAGGGTTAGAGCTAGGGTTAGTGCTAGGGCTAAAGTTAGGGTTAAGTTAGGGTTAGGGTTAGGGGGTATGGGTAGGGGTAGGGTTAGGATTTCTGGTTAGTGTTGGGTTAGGGTTATGGTTGGATTAGGGTTAGGGTTGGGGTGTAGGGTTTAGGGTTAAGGTTGAGTGTTAGGGGTTAGGGTTTGGGGTTAGGGTTAGGATTAGGTTTGGGATTTGGGGTTAGGGTAGGGTTAGGGTTAGGGTGTGAGTTTGTGGTTAGGGTTAGTGTTAGCGTGAGGCTTTAGGGTTGGGTTTAACTTTACAGATTAGGGGTTAGGAGTTGGGGTTAGGGTTAGTGTTGAGTGTTAGGGTTAGGGTTGGGGTTGGGGTTAGGGTTAGGGATAGGTTTGGGGTTAGGGTATGTTTAGGGGTTAGTGTTGGGGTTGGGGGTTGGGGTTAGGGTTGGGGTTAGTGTTACTGTTAGGGTTAGGGGTTAGACGAGGTTTAGATTTAGGGTTAGGGTTAGAATAGGGTTAGGGTTAAGTTTATTGTGGGGTTATGGTTATGGTTGGGGTTTGGGTTGGGGTTAGGGTTATGGTTAGCCTTACTGTTTGGGTTGGGGTTAGAAAGGTTTAGGTTTAGGATTAGGGTTAGAATAAGGTTAGGGTTAGGTTTGGGGTATTAGGGTTGCGGTTGGCATTTAGGATTTAAGGTTAGGGTTAGGGTTGGGTTAGGGGTTGAAGGCTTAGGGTAGGGTTAGGGCTTAAGTTAGGGTTGGAGTTGGGGTTGGGTTAGGGTTAGTATTGGGGTAGGGGTAGGGCTAGCGCTGGGGTTGGGCTAGGTTTGGCGCAGGGTTTGGGTTTAGGGTTATGGGTAGGGATAAGGAAGGGGTATGGCTTGGGGTTAGGGTTGGGTTAGGGTTAGGGTTGGGTTGGGGTTAGGGTTAGGGTTTGGGGTTTAGGGTTGGGGTTAGGGTGGATTTTAGGTTTAGGGTTAAGTTTAGGGTTAGGGTAGGGTTAGGGTTAGGGTGTGGAATTTTAGGGTTATGGTTAGTGTTAGGTTTAGGCTTTTGGGTTTGGGTTAGCGTTAGGGGTTGGGGTTAGGGTTAGGGTTAAGGTTAGTGTTAGTGTTAGGGTTAGGGTTAGGGTTGGTGTTAGTGTTAGGGTTGGGTTTAGGGGTTAGGGGTTAGGTTTAGTGTTAGTGTTAGGGTTGGGGTTAGGGTTTGGGGTTAGGGTTGGGGTTAGGGGTTAGGGTTAGGGTTAGGGTTAGGGTTAGGGGGTTAGGAAGGGGTAGGGGTAGGGGTATGGGTTAGAGTTAGGGTTAGGGTTACGATTGGGTTGAGTTAGTGTTAGGGTTAAGTTTGGGTTAGTGTTAGGGTTAGGTTAGGGTTAGGGTTATGTTTAGTTTTAGGGTTATGATTAGGGTTAGGGTTAGGATTATGGTAATTGTTAGGATTGGGGTTAGGGTTGAGGGTTAGGGGTTAGGTTTAGGGTTAGGGTTTAGGTTTAGGGTTAGGGTTGTGGTTGTGGTTAGGGTTAGGGTTAAGGGTTTGGGGTTTAGGGGTTAGGGTTAAGAATAGGGTTAGGGTTGGGGTTTGGGTTTAGCTTTGGTGTTGGGGTTAGTGTTAAGGTAGGGGTTAGTTGTTAAGATTAGGGTTAGGGTTAGGGTTAGTGTTAGGATTAAGGGTAGGGTTAGGGTTAGGGTTAGGGTTAGGGTTGGATTTCGGGTTAGGGTTAGGGTTAGGGTTACTGTTAGGTTGAGTGTAGAAGGGGTTTGGGTTTAGGGTTAGAATTAGAATAAAGTTAGGGTTAGGTTTAGTTTATTAGGGTTAGGGTTGGGTTAGGGATAGTGTTGGGGTTTAGTGTTGGGATTAAGGTTAGTGTCAGGATTAGGGGCTGGGTTTGGGGTTAGGGTTAAAGGGTAGGGGAAGGGGTGGGGGTAGGGTTATGTGTTGGGAGTTAGGGTTAGTGTTAGGATTTGGGGTTAGTGTTAAGGTTAGGTTGGGGGTAGGGGTAGGGTTCGTTTTGGGGTTATGATTAGGGTTAGGGTTAGTGTTAGGGTTGAGGGTTAGGTTTAGGGTTAGGGTTAGGATTAGGTTTAGTGTTAGGGTTAGTGTTAGGGTTAGGGTTAGGGTTTACGTTTAGGGTTGAGTGTGCAGTTGGGGTTAGGGTTGGGATTGGAGTTAGGGTCAGGGTTGGTGTTGGCTTAGGGTTAGGATTAGGGTTTATGGTTTAGGGTTAGGGTTAAGAATAGTGTTAGGGGTTGGGCCGAGGATAGGGTTTAGGCCTGGGGGCTGGTGCTAGTGCCAAGGCTAGGGTTAGGGTTAGTGTTAGGGTTAGTGTTAGGGTGCAGTTAGAGGTAGGCTTGGGGTTGGGGGTTAGGGATAGGATTAGGGTTAGGGTTAGGGTATGGTTAGGGTTAGGGTAAGAAGAGTTTTCGGTTTAGGGTTAGGGTTAGAATAGGGTTAGGTTTAAGGTTAGGGTTAGGGCATGCGGTTAGGGGGTAGGGTTGGGGTTGGAGTTAGGGTTAGGGTTAGGGTTTGGTTCAGGGTTGGGGTTAGGAGTTAGGGTTAGGGGTAGTGTTAGTGGTAGGAGTATGGGTTGGGTTTTGTTTAGGGTTAGGGTTAGGGTTTGATTTAGGGTAATGGTTAGTGTTACAGTTAGCATTAGAGTTAGGGTTGGGGTTGGGTTGGGGTTAGGGGTAGGGGTATGGGTAAGTAGGTGTTAGGGTTAGGGTTAGGGTTAGGTTTATGGTAAGGGTAGGTATAGGTTTAGGGTTGGGGTTGGGGATAGGATTAGGTTTAGGGTTAGGTTTTAGGATAGGGGTTAGAAGTACGATTAGAGATAGGGTTCGAAGAGGTTTTGGTTTAGTGTTAAGGGTAGAACAGAGTTAGGGATAGGCTTAGGGATAAAGTACGGTTAGGGTTAGGGTTGGGGTTGGGGTTGGGGTTAGGTTTGGGGTTAGGGTTAGCATTACTCTTAGGGTTTGGGGTTAGAAGTCGTTTCGGTTTAGGGTATGATTTAGGGTTGGGGTTAGGGGCTAGGCTCAGTGTTAGGGTTAGGGTTAGGTTTAGGTTTAGGGTTTAGGGTTAGGGGGTAGGGGGGCGGTATGTGTTGGGGTTTGGGTTAAGGTTGGGGTTTGGTTAGGGTTACGGTTGGGGTTTAGAGTTAGGGTTAGGGTTAGTATTAGTTTTGAGAGTTCGAGTTGGTGTTGGGTTGGGTGGGGTTATCGTTACAGTTATGGTAAGGTTAGGGTTGTTTTTACGGTTGGGGGTAGGGGTAGGGGTATCATGAGGTATGGGTTGGGGTTTGGGTAGGATTAGGGTTAGGGTTAGCATTACTCTTGGGGTTAGGTTTAGATGAGGTTTCGTTTAGGGTGAGTTTAGGGTTAGGGTTAGGGTTTAGGCTTAGGGTTGGGGTTAGGGTTGGTTTAAGTTTAGTGTTGGGGTTGGGGTTAGGGATAGGATTAGGGTTAGTGTTACTGTTACGGTTAGGGATAGAAGAGTTAGGGTTAGGGTTACAGTTACAATAGGGTTAGGGTTAGTGTTAGGGTTAAGGTACGGTTAGGGTTAGGGTTGTGGTTGGGGTTAGGGTTAAGCTTAGGGCTATGGGTTGGGGTTAGGGTTAGGGTTAGGGTTATGGGATGGTGTTAGGGTTAGGGTTAGGGTTAGTTTAGGTGTTACGGTTGTGGTTAGGATTCGGGTAGGGGTAGGGGTAGGGGAATGGGTTGGGGTTAGCGTTATGGTTGGTTTTATTGTTGTATAAGGTTAGGGTTAGTGTTGGTGTTTAGGGTTAGGGTTGGTGTTAGGTTTTGGTTTTAGTGATGGAGTTAGGGTGAGGGATGCGGTTGGGGTTAGTGTTAGGGTTGGGTTAGGGTTAGTTTTAGGGTTATGGTTTAAAGTTTAAGGTTAGGGTTAGGGTTTAGGGTGGGGTTTGGGTCAGGGTTGGGGTTTGGGTCAGGTTTAGGGTTAGGGGTTAGGGGTAGGGGTAGTGGTATGTGTTGGGGTTTGGGTTAGGGTTAGGGTTGGGTTAGGGTTGGGGTTAGGTTTCATGGTTTAGGATAGGGTTAGGGTTAGTTTTGGGGCTAGGGTTACGGTTGGGGTTTAGGCTTGGGTTTATAGTTAGGGTTAGTGTTAGTGTTAGGGTTAGGGTTATAGTTTGGGTTAGGGTTAAGGTTTAGGGTTGGGGTTAGTGTTAGGGTTATTGTTAGTGTTAGAGTTAGTGATAGTATTAGGGTTGGGGTAAGGGTTAGCGTTAGGTTTAGGGTTAGGGTTAGGGTTAGGGTTATGGTTGGAGTTAGGTTACAGTTAGGGCAGTTAGGGTTAGGGCTGGGGTTGGGGTTAGGATTAGGGTTAGGGTTATGGGTTAGGTTAGGTTTTGGGTTATAGTTAGGGTTAGGTTTGGGTTATGGTTAGGGTTAGGGTTAGAGTTTACAATTAGGGTTAGGGTTAAAGTTAGGGATTAGGGTTTAGGGATAGGGTTAGGGTTAGGGTTAGTCTTAGGATTAAGGGTAGGGTTAGGGTTAGGGATAGGTTTAGGGTTAGTATTAGACAGGTTAAAGTTAGGGTTAGGGTTAGGGTTAGAGTTGTGTTAGGGTTAGGGATAGGGATAGGGTTAGGGGTAGGGGTAGGTTTAGGGTTTAGGGTTAGGCCAAGTTAGGGTTAGAGTTAGGGTTAACGGTTAGGGTTATGGTTTGGGTTTAGGGTTAGGGTTAGTGTTAGGGTTAGTGTTAGTGTTAGGGTTAGTTTTAGGGTTGGGGTTAGGGTTAGAGTTAGGATTAGGTTTAGGGTTAGTGTTAGGGTTTGGGTTAGTGTTAGGGTTAGCGTAAGTGTTAGGGTTAGGGTTTGGGTAGGGTTAGGGGGTAGTGGTGGGGGTAGGGGTAGGTGTATGTGTTGGGGGGTAGGGTTAGGTTTTCAGTTAGGAGTGGGTTTAGGTTTCGGCTAGGGTTGGAATAGGGTTAGTGTTAGGTTAGAGGTGGGGTATGGTTAGGGTTAGGGTTGGGGTTGGGGTTACGGTTGGGGTTAGGGTTAGGGTTAGGTTTGGATTATGCTTGGGTTAGAGTTAGTGTTTAGGGTTAGGGTCAGGTTAGGGATTAGGGGTTAGTGATATGGTTGGGGTTGGGGTTAGGGTTAGGGTTACAGTTACGGTT